>JANHFX010006392.1:0-38165 GCA_027560015.1 Chloroceryle amazona
AATTATTTAAAAATAAAAGTTGGGGGTTTTATTTCTTGCTTTACCTTTCAGCAGACCTGGAATTAAAACCTATGCAATGATTATTTTTAAAGTATTAAAAAAATTCAGTGTCAGTGACACTAATCTCTAGCTGATAATCTTCTCTGTTACAATGGTATTTTAGCTGCCTTTCTGTTACCGTTCTTCAAAAGAATTTGGAGTGCTAAAGAGGGTCTTTAGGTAGATCCTGCTGTTTAAACTGTACCTTTCCAGAAAATGGAATCACAGATGGCTATGATGAAGACATGCTTCCACATCAGATATTATCTTTGCTCCAGTGTCCAAGAAGGAGTTCATCTTAAAACACTCTTGACATGAATGGATCTGTGCTAGACAGAAAAAAAGTAAAGAAGGAAGATTCCACTTGTGGTGGACCTGTACAGAGGTAAGCGGCTGTGCATAGCAGGGATCAAAAGCTACACAGCCCCGGCAGAGCTGCCTGAAGATTTGCTACCACTTTTAATGATAATTTAGACAAAGTAATAATGTGACCTGTAGTGATTGGCAGTAATCTGGATTTGAATGAGTTGGCAACAGTTTTAAGACTTCATTCTGTCTGTTCAATTTGTTTTTAATACGTAGATTGTGAAAGTTTTATAGCACACTTCCATATATCTCAGTTCTGGAGTCCTTTTCAGGATAAGCTGCATTTCTCTATATTCAGATATGACCACCTCAAAATTTTCTGAGAGGTAGTGTTAACAGAGAAAAGGCAAAAGAAGTCATGAAAATGTGGCTTTCCAAGTGCATTCAGTTAATGAATGGCAGCATTTGATTGCAAAAATGAATAGCATAATCCCAAATGATTGACATTAAACACTTCAAGAAGGTTTATACAGGGGTAAAATCCTCTATCTTCTACCATCATAATCTTTAAGAATGTGGGAAAGTAACATCAAGTTAAAAAAGTAAAGAAAATATTATTATTCACAGTAGATTGCTACCAGTAATTTGAATGAATTCTGTGTATTGTTTACCAGTTATACTCGACCAGATCACTTTGAAAAAT
This sequence comes from Chloroceryle amazona, assembly GCA_027560015.1. Taxonomy (NCBI): domain Eukaryota; kingdom Metazoa; phylum Chordata; class Aves; order Coraciiformes; family Cerylidae; genus Chloroceryle; species Chloroceryle amazona. The sequence continues at coordinate 1,049 of JANHFX010006392.1, forward strand.
AGACTGCAAGCCTTGTCTTATTTTACCAGAGAAGGGTCAAATTTATCATAGCTAAGGAGAAAGGAACTGTTATCATAACTTGGAGTTTTGAACTCCAGTTCCTAAAGTGCACTGAATAGTCCTCTATTTCCATTTACTTTTGATAACTTTGCATTGGGGCCTCTGTCTCATGGCCTCTGTCACAGATACACCTAAAGATATATAGTCACCTTGGACCTCAATCCTACAATTTGCAGACTGTGGATGAGGTGGGGTTCCAAAGACTTAAGTTCATCGTTCATGGTGTTAAGTTTGTGCTCTTGGACTGAGATCTTTGTATTATGTCTTTCCAAAGTATAACGAATTTTTCTTTTCCTCTGACCAGCATTCTGACTTGTATGATGTCCAGAGTATGATGTTCCTGAAAGGTACAGGAAAGGATACTTGATGTTACCACCCATTGCCATTTCTGTTTTGACCTTTTATTCTACAATTGCCTTTGATTCTGTATGCACATTTTATAACACCTACACCTTGTCGTGGTTCAGAACTTCCACAGGACTGTGGCCTTATCAGAGGCCTAAAGGACTAACTCACACTAAGTCTGATTTAATATCCCTGACTTCAGTGTTTCCATCCTATCCATCCACAGCTTCCTAAGACTGCTCAGACAGTCTTTTTTTTGGCTTGTAATTGCAACTAAACATAAAATAAAAGGAAAGCCAGTAAAAAAATAAATTATAATTAAAACAAACAAACAAACAACCCACACCCCAGTACACCCCAGTAAGTACTGTGTTCCAGAAAGTTTTTGTGTTCCAGCAGAGTCCAAACACTTTCTTTCACAGATTATGCTGGCTATTAATGTCCTCTCTGTCTCCCACATGCCTCTGGATACCACATTTTTTGTCACAATCCTCTCCAGACATCCCTCCTATCCCCATTCTTCTCCTCATTCCTGCATAGCTCTGGACATACCTTTCCCTTCTCCAAGCAAGCTGATCTGGTATCACCACTGATGCTAATCATGCTAAAACTATATTATCCCTGGAGGTCTGAGGGTGCCATCCAAAATTACCTTGTAGGAATTATAGTATTAAAATGCACCATGGGGTACACAGGAAAGTATTCCGTGGGCAGGGATAAGGCACATCTAATCTACAGGGTGTTCTTGTGTCATTATTATCTTACATGTTGTCCTACAGGGTCAATTATAAATAGCTCTGCAGTTGACAGATGGGAAATGTTTTTAATCACAAATCTTCCTCTCTAAGCTTCTGTGTACCTTCTCCCTGGACAAATATGTGACAATTGATTAATATCAAACCAAATGTTGTTTATTGAAATGATAAATGGCAAACACATTATTGATTAGGAGCAATTTTTGGAAACAGTGTATTAGAGATGATCTCGCTTAGATGTAGTGTTGGGGGATATCGTCTAGGGGTGAAATTGTAGAATAGGGTGAATAGTTGGACACAACGATCCCATGGGTCTTTTCCAACCTAGATGATTCTGTGATTCCGTAATAAAATGGAAGGAAACCCAAGTGGAAACAGAGCATTTAGGTAGAGGCTGTCAAGAACTTCAGTCAGTCAGCTAGGCAAGGCTGTTAGAACTTACAAAGAGATGAGAACAGCACTGTTTGATTTGGAAGTCAGGTTTTAAGCCATAATTTTTGATTGCACAATTGAATTTAACTCTTAGTTAACAAGTAGACTTAGCATTTGAAGTGCAAATTCCCTGTGTTCACAGTCATCTCAAAGGATATTTTCCTCCTGCCTGGGAAGTCTTACAAAGTAGGGGGTTTTGCCATTGCAGTGCAGTTGATTTCAGAGAAGGCCTAAATGACATTTCAGAAGTCTTCTTTTCTAAGGCACAGCAAAAACTTCCTTGGCTTACCTGCCAGTTCTGTTCTAGTTCTTCTGTGTCACACATCTGTCTGCTTACACCACACTGTTGGATGATTACCAAGTTTATGGGAATATTTGTGACCACTCTTAACTGAAATGAAGGCTTCCAGCAGCCAAAAGCAGGAAAACATAGGCTGTCTATAAGATACTGTGCTATCTTTTATAAAAATGCATTATAGCTTCTGGCACTTCCTAGATGGCTGAGTTCAAGTGCTGGAGACTGTGAGAGTGGGACATTGTGACTCAGCTGTTTGCTGTGTGGTGTTCATTAATATCTTGTATATTTTCCTACAAGGACACTTATAAATAGTTTTGTAGTGATCATATGGGAAACAGTAAGCACAATCCTTACTCAGCACTACTGGGGAATATGCTTCCCATCACCCTTCCCCTGCTTTCTTTCTCTGACACCCTTGTTCCCTGAACACATTTGTTACTGGGATAGTGGCCTCAGCCTGGGCACTGGTGGTGCTGGGACTCCTCACCTAATGGGGTGAACAGGAGGACAAAGAACCATGAGGAATGCAAGGAACCTGACACTGCCCCCACTTTCATATGCCAGCTAGATCAAATGGCTATAGGTCTGATTCAGGGTCCTCTGAAGTCCATGCAAATATTTGTGTTGATTTCAGCGGCTTTGGCTCAACACCTGTGTACACAAACGAAAGTAAGCTTCTTTTCCCAAAAAAGGGACAAAGTCATGTTTTCCTTTCATAGAGAGAAGAGGAGTACCAATACCATCTTCCCTGTTCTGCTCCTGGGACAGTCCATCTAGATGTTACTGTACATCTTGCTCAGTTGTTAGAGCTCTAGCTCTCGAGAAAGTCTTCCTTGTGTATACCCCTCTATTCTTCTTGTCATGAGACAAATTAATTATCCATAATGTTTTCTGCCTCACAATTCTGAATGTTAAAGGAATAATCTAAGAAAGAAACATTTTATGGAATATGTCCATTCAAAGAGATGGAAAATTTAAGCCTTTATTCCCCATGGCAGCTGTAAGTCAGTGTGAGTGGCAGAACACATTAATTCTTTAAAAGCACTTTCCACTTGTGCTACCATGCAATTTCTGTTTAGTCGGTTTTTGTTTTTCTTTCAAGCCTTTGTACCTAAAGTTGTGTGGTTTGATTGATTTTTTTTTTCTTGGAAGAACATAGATAAGGAATTCACAAGCAAATAAACACTAAGGCTACAGTCCAGGGAAGTTTACTGTTTCACAAATCATTTAAGTTCATGTTTCTGCATCTCTCTGATAGTGTACATCCATCCTATCCTTACATGATGTAGCTTATTTTAATGAGCTACATCTACTGCATGTTCTAGGCATGAGCATCACTGCATAAAAAGTGTAGTAAGGTCAAGCTCCAGGGACTTGCATGACTTAATAAATAAATAAATGAATAAATTTATCAATTTGTCAATTTGATTGACTGCTGTTGGGCTGATGGTCTGTGTTTAATCCAGCTTCTTCACCTGCATTCTGTGGTTTCAAAGTGTTTCTCAAAGGCTGATCAAGTCCCTCATTATAGAATCCTGCTTTGAAACTTGGACCATAAAAACATTGTTTTACATGTTGTCAAGGTCATAATGAAGTAGAAATTAAGATGATTATGGCAGTAATACTATGAGATTGAGAAAATATTCCATATTGTTGTTTTTGATCTGGAAGATTTTTTCTTTTTTCCTTTGAAATGCCAAAGAGTTCAGTTATTCTGTTGCAGGAGTATGTTTCCATTGATCTCTTACAATTGATTTCTAGAAGTTGTCTCTGGATAGAACACTTTTATTTAAAATCTTGTAGTTTGGGGAAAACATATAACAATGGAGTTTTAAGAACTCCGGCCATGTTTTTGTAGATGACAGTATTTTGATGAAGACTAAGGTTCTGTCTTCTGGTCAATAATAACAAATTTTCCAACTCTTTATTGAATGCAATACTTGTTTGGGTGAAGTCCTTCTAATTGGTTACCTGCTTGGGAGACCATACATTAAGTGCTGCATAAAGTAGTCAAAGGTCTTTGCACACACCCTCACCCTTCCTCCCCACTTAACAAGAAGGAAACAGGAAGATCACAACATGCTAGAATGTCTCTATGCATTCCTGGAACAAGAAAATGCCTCTCTTTTTTTTTTTTTTTTCCTACTGCTTAACTGGTATTTCTGAAAACATCTGAAGATGCTTTTCAGTGGGCATAAGAGGAAGAAAGGACCCAGACGTAATTGCTTCCTAAGCTCTCGTGGCAGTGGTGAAGGGTTGCAGGAGGTGATAAAGATGGGCATGTTTGTATGCAAATCAGAAGAAATTAGGGAAATGATCGCTTTGGAAGCTGGCAGTGTAGATAAGAAAGGAACAAGTGAATGTGCGGAGTAATGTTTCTTGACTGAAGGGCCAAAATCCTCTTTAACCATGACAGAAACATGAAGGAGAGTTGGCTAAATATCAGATGAATAATTGGATAACGTGAGCATATAAAGTCATGAGACATGCCCTTGACCAGAGCAATAATCGATGCCACATAATTTCTTCCAGGTTTCTGAAACAGTCCAGGCAGAAATTGCTGTTAGGCTCTGTACAGACAACTCTACAATCCCTGGACCTTTATGAACCACCTTCAAGGCTATTTCTGGCACTGGCCAGAATCTCTGAGAGGTGGTAAGGGTAGAAGTATGTGCTGAGCAGGGGACAGAGGCCTTGCTAAAGGGTTAAAAGACCACTTTGGAGATATTTTTTATTATAATTCTTTTTTTTTTTTTTTTTTAATTTTGCATGTTAGAACACAAGTGTTAGACTTGGAGAGGCTTCTCTTTATTTTTTTGTGGTTTTTTTTCAAGGACAGCTAGCTGAGGACTTAGCAAGCCTACTTTTTAAGATTTTTACTGTTTCATGAGATTTCTCAGACCAGGAAAAATAAACTCCCTGTATGAAATGCCTGGTGTCATTTTTCCCTTTTTCAACCTGGACTCTGTGTTCCTCATGCTAGTAAGCTCTGCTGCCTCTGGTCCAATTTTTTTTTGTTGCCTCTAACTTCTTTTGGCTGGTTCAAGCCCAGACATATGACAGGGATCTGGCAGAGAGCACAGCAGAAAGCAATGGTTTCAAGGTATCAGAGGTAGCTTATAGTTGACATGTTACACATACGTAAGGAAAAAGAGTTCATTTTGGCTGATGTGGGCTAGCTACCACCACAGGTACAGCCAAGCCACGGGGCAGAAGTAGGGAAGACAGAGTGAAGAGGTATAGGGACAGGTTTGCTTGCCACACTAAGGACAAGCAAAGAAGTCTACTGATTTCAGTGCCACCTCTGTTTCACCTCTAGGTGAAGCCAGCAGCGTATATTTGTGATCTGGTAGAAAAGCAGACTAATAATAGCATTGTCGACCCAATTCCTGGACTGAACTTTGGTTGGGAGGACACACCAAGTGTCAGGTTGTGCTTGTTGCTGTAAATTATGAAGGAAGAGCACAAGAAATGCCTTTGTTAGCAGCCTGACAAAGTTTTGTGTGTGATCCTCAGAGCTTACAATTGTACCTATCTTCCTCACAGATAAGGAGAGTGAGCATCAGCCTTGATGGCCAGCTTCCCTTATCCACTAGAGACAGTTGCTATTTGATTAAAGCATTCTGATGGTTCTGATTTGAGTCAAATTATTGATGTAAAGCAAAGTTGCAGAGCTGGAGGTTTTAGAGTTGGTCAGGTGCAAATAAAGACTGCCTGTCAGTGAAAACATGAACTTAAACATGGCTTCATTTAAGGTGTCTAAAGGCCCACACCATGAGAGCAGATAGGGCATTTCATCCCAATACCACCACAAAAGCAGTGCTTGGGAACACTCTTTTTTTTTAGCAGTGTGGATGTCACCAAGGGGTAATTCACAGTGACTGCCAGGATTCCAGTGCTTTCTAAAGAAGTGATTTTAGAGAGGGAACAGTATATTACTGTGACAAAATACTTATACTGCCTTATCCAACTGTCTTAGCTCACAATCTATGCACATAAGGGACAAAAATACGAGATGTTAGAAATAATGTAAAGTGTCTAGCATATGACAAAAAAAAAGGTTGTAATGATTATGGGAAATAAAAGTGAAATATAACTTCATCTGATTATGAAATTACACAAGAGAAGGAGGGTGACACTAATATCCTACCGTGTTCAGTGAGCTGTTAACAGACAGTTACAGTCTTCTGGAAAAATTTGAGGCATGGCTATAAATCTGGTTCAAGAGGAACCTTGAATGGCTAAATGTCACAGAGCCCTAATCTCTCTGGAGTGTTTGAGGATGGGTCAGAGCTGGACTGTGCACAGGTTCAGCAGTGTTGCAGACAAAAAGATGACATATCCATTGTCATGGATAGTGTCTTGGACCCCAGTACTGATAAGACCAAAAATGTCGCACTTAACTCTTTCTCACAAGTGACTGGGAAAGGGAGGGCATCAACCTCCCTGCTGACAGAGTTGCATGAATATGCTTGCAAAATTATATTGTGCCCCAGTAAGAATACAGCAAGCTTCTACCTTCCTAGCATTGCTTTGGTACCAGCCAGTCTCCTCTGTATCCACTCATCCTTGCCCCCTGCTTGTCTAAGTGAAAGACACTAGTGCTGCATATAAAGTAACTGTGTGTTCAAAATAAGAAACCAGAGCCTTTTTTAATAATGTACTTTAGGAAGATGAAATATTCATAAAATGACAAGCACATTTCTTCGAAAATGTCTGCCAAGGTAACATTTGCCAGTTTCTGGTACAATAGGGCTATTTTTGAGCATTCTTCTAGAAATGTGGAACTCTAGAAGATTTTTTTTTTTTAAGAAACAAGAGTCAGGTATTCCACAGATACTAACAAATGTTGAAGTCTTCTGAAAGTCTGGTTTGGATGGTGGAGTGAGTGGAGGACATGGACTCTTCTAAAAAGTATGGCCCAAATCAATAGTGAGGAATTATAATTTCCATTCACACTGAGGAATTCCTTCATATGAGTCCATTTTAAAGTAGGGTTTGACCAGGCTCATTTTTGTCAACTCTTTCTGATTTACTCTAATAATAGGAAGAGGAAAGAAAAAAAAAGAGAAACTCGTCCTTTAATATGACCGAACAGTTTGCAAGGTCAGCTACAGTTTTACATGTCCAAGGTAGATAGTTTTAGGCCAAATAAATACCTGGAGAAATTTCTCAACAGGGAGTGGCTTGCAGGGAGTACAGGAAAGATAATTCTGGCAGCAGTCTCAGGTAACGAAGCGATGGGCAACCAAGACATGATTCTTTCACAGACTATTGCTTTGCAGAATGGTCATAGTAAATCACTCCTTCCACCAGTGCATACAGTGATATTAAGGACTATAAAATTAATCTAAGAATTAAGAGTGTAGTTCAAAATGAGGCTGTAACTGTAGTCCAAAATGATGAACTGAGCCAGAATGGTCATAGTAAATCACTCCTTCCACCAGTGCATACAGTGATATTAAGGACTATAAAATTAATCTAAGAATTAAGAGTGTAGTTCAAAATGAGGCTGTAACTGTAGTCCAAAATGATGAACTGAGCCAGACCAAAGTCTTAAGACCATGAAAATAAGAATTAGAAGGGAGGATCAAGCTGAATGGTCAGTATTTAAAGATGCAGATTCTAGAGGGAGACCTGTGGTGAAAATTAAACTCAGGAAATATTTCACAAGGAAATAGAGGCACACAGCCTGATAAGGTAAGCTAGAACTGAGTCTTGTAGAAAATAATTGTTTAGAATAATCTTTTCTCAACTGTCTTAACATGCTGAGTTTGAATGAATTACTCCAGGAACTTATTTGGAATCTAAGGTCTGGAAGTTCTTCTTTTCCAAAGAGATTTTTCTGGGACAGTATATTGCTACATTAATATCTTAGTTTTGTTTTTGAATGTTCTGCCTGTCATTGTGGTTAATTCCATATGTAAAATTAAAAAAAAATAAATCAATGCAAACAGATGATATGGAACTAGAGATCATACCTGGAAAATTATGCTTTTATGTAAGAAAAACTATATTTAAAAATAAAACCTCATAACATAGTAGTTAACATGAAAACAAAAATAATACATTTGTAATTGTACTATTTTTCATGCTAAAAACGTAAAGCTCCTTAGGCACTAGACACATGTGTGGAAAAATACTGTCTTGATTTCACACCGCAATATCTGTGAGAAGTTTTTCTCACATGAGTAACTACATTTCCATGTATACGATCCTAGTTCTGCAAATGCTTCAGTATGCAACTTGAACCATTTTGTTTAGGAAAGGCATCAACTAAATGAGTTGTATATTTGGGTCCAAATTTCTAAAAAGGGGTACAAAAGTTGAAGCTAATCACTATATATACAATAGTTTCAGTGTAATTACTTCAGATATGGACAGGTATTTATGAGTCTAAGAATTTGCAGAAGAGTATTATTAGATCTGGATCTTATTTTAGATTATGGTCCAGTTTATTACTTTGGCTGTCCAGCACTAAATGCATATTTTAGATCTTAGGCCTTGATCTTGAAAATACTTAACCCTTGTTTAATTTCACCACAGCTGAAAAAGTTTTGAAGTATGCTAATACTAGCAGGATAAGGTTCTCTGGGCAAGAATGAAAACCTGACTTTCTCATTGAATTTCCACTGATATCAGGATTTGCACTTGTATCCATGATATATGAGCATCCATAAATCATAAGGAATACATATATGTTTTTAAGTTTACTTTGGGGACTTCCAGACCACTTTCCTATAACCCTGTATTTTGTTTCAGACCCTGCTTTCTGGTATATTTCTACTCTGAAACCAAGATGCAAAAAGTTGAACAAAAGTAATAACTATCTCATTTGTTGTCTGAATGATCATGATAACGAGTCAGTAATTAGAGGAAGAGTACTGCATGCTTCTTGTTGAATAAAGGGGATACATCTGTGAATAACAGTTTAGTAGGCACATCCTTAATATTGACAGCCAGATTACTAATATCCACAGCTGATTGCAATGCTAGGTTGACTAATGAAAATGAAGGCTGGCTACTTCAAGGTTTGCTGGGAAGCTGGAGCTTCTAGGAAGTTTTAAGAAGGATTGCAATGACTGAATTTGTGATTCTCCTCTAACCTCGGTATGACTTCTTCATCTCTTGAAAAGTAGAATCATGGAGTAATTCAGGGTGGATGAGGCTTCCTGTCTAAAGCAGAGCCAGCTCTGAGATCAGACCACATTATTTGGAGCTTTATCCAGCCTGGTCTTGAAAACCACCAACCTCCCTAGGTTACCTAGTCCATTGCTTGACTGTCTTAATATGAAAAGGTTTTGTGAGGAAGTAGGAGCTGCTGAGCAGGGTTTATGTGCTTTCCTGGGGCATGCAGGGAACAAGACAAAATAGCTTTCACAGACTAGTTTTAAGAACCAGGGTGAGAAGCTCCCTGAGAGAGCACAGAGGAAAAGAGGTGAGTCTCAATTTGTTTCAATGCTGAGCTGAGAAGGCCAAACCTCGACTATTATTACTTTCAATTATTTTATTTTTTAAATGTTTGAGGTTTCTTTTTCTTTTGTTTTTGATTGTTTATGTGTTGTTTTTTTCCTTTTTTCTTCCAGCCTATGGTTTTTGCATCTTGAATTAGAATCTTCTCCTTAGGCAGGTAAGTTCAATTGCTTTCTCTACAGGATTCCACTGGCACATAAGATGAACCAAAATCTCTTCAACTGGAAATAATGATTAATTATGTGCTTATTTAGGATGGAAATTATTATGTGCTGTAAAAATCTATGTAATGTATGACAAACTAAAAAAAGCTTTAAACTGCGTGAGAACTAATATCCAATTGGGGTGAGTAAGACTGGTTATTTAGGAAAGCTGCTATGATTTGTGTAGCAAAGGAATTTGACTGAACATAAGTAAGGTAATTGGACAAGTAGAAAGACTTCAAAAGAAAAAGGCCACCCAGAGGTTCACAGACTCGCTACAATTTCTAAGCAGACCTATTCCCTGATTTATAATAAATATTCCATGGAGAGTATTGCTAGGGGACAACAGTGAATGCTGCTATGATTACAAGGTGAAAGACTTGAGGAACTGACACAGAGGAGCTGAAACTGATTTTTCTTAGTTTATTGAAGATTCTGAGCTGATACAAGTTTATGTGGACTAGAGACTGCCCTTCTGAAAGAAGACAATCTGGGGGTATATACAGGCAACATACAGATGTAACTGCAATAGAACTATCCCCAGATTGGGAAATACAACTGCTGGTTATTGGATTGCCTTATGAGTGGATTCATGAATATGTTTGTAAATCACTTGAGGTAAAAACAGACCATATACCACAGAAGTCTATATGATAGAAACTACAGAGAGCCCTTTTAGGCTCAGAAAGTGCCTATGAAATTGAAAAAAAACCCCTTCCATTTGAAATCCTGGCTTGAAAAGGGCATGATTAGAATATCCATGATTAGAAAAGGAAATGTGAAGTGGTCTATGAGGACTCTTTTCATGGAGATCCTTACCTAAGCATAGATTTTTTTTTTTTTTTTTGAAAAGGTGTTGCAAGTGTAATGGAACATGCTGAGACTGGGAGGGCGTCACTAGGTAGTGTCAAAATGTCCCTGTGCTGACTGTTGGAGAAGCACTAATGGAATTTTAAATAATCTTTTCTGCTCCTTAGGTCTCATAATGTGTAGCTTCCTTTACTCGAAGGGCCTGAGCACATTATCAGGGTTTAAGCATTAACACATTTCCAAGAAACATAATGCTGGAAAACAAACAAGAAGTTGAAACAATGGGAAGACTTGCTCACTTCTGTCTGAATTTGATCTGTAATTTGTATGCATTACATTAGTTTATTTTTGTTATGAAAAAGGTCTTGTTTAAATTTAAATTGTTGTATGTTACATTTCATAAAGCAACTGTTTATAAATTTGTAGTATAACCCCTCCCTCCCCCCTCCTTTCCTGCATACAGGATTCCAGATGAATTAATAACTGATTGTGTTCAGCAGTCCATAAATTTATGCTCTTTTCAGCCAACCTCTCATGAATATTTGCATGGGTTAGCAGAAATAGTTTGGTTATGAGAATACATTCTGGAGAGTTTAATAAATTTATTCACATTGCAAAACATATCATACATCTTGCTGTATAGAGATGATGTTAGAGACTTGGGGGCAGAAGAAAAGTTTCAGTGCCAGAATGTAATGGGTTTCTTGAACTGAAGGTGGTTAACCGTGGTTAGCCAAAGAAATATATATCAAGAATGACAAATAGGGCAGAAAACTTACTCCAAGAATGTACAATATTAGTGTGTCTGAGAATATTTCAAGCAAAGCAATGGGACTTCTGCTAAGGGACTAAGTTGATGATCTTAACAACGTCCTTTCTTATAAGTGTTCCTGATGGTGAATGCTCTCAGAAGAGAGAACATCAGGAGTCGCTGGCTTTGTGTTTCTTGAGAACAAATGTAAAGAAGCCAATGCACTCATTATAAATGGAAAGTCACAGGAACAGTAAGTATAAATCTCCAGCAGTGCTTCCACTTTCAGAGTTGGTTAGGCAGCCTCATGAGCTTCAGAGTGTAGTGACACACTGATGGTAAAGCATGGCGGAACAGAGGTGATTATTGTTAACAGCATTCCAAAAGGAATCGGTACAATCTGCTTATGGGTGTGGGGAATTCTGAGAGTTTACCCTGTCTTCTCTTCTACAGATATTGATTTGTGCTTTACTAATTGCTTGGATTCATCTATGGTAGTTGTTGTGTTTAGCTGAAACATTTACTTTTCTTGTCTAATGTTCAGAGATTAAAAAACACCTGAAGGGCAATGCTGCTATATCCAGTGGGTGGGTCTTTTATGACCCAATCCATATCCTACAGCTAATGCCAGGAAACACCAACACTTCTTTGTGTTAAATTACAATGTCTAATATGCTGAAAGAATATTGTCTTTTATTAAATGAAACAATGTTTCAGCAACTCCTCAAATAAGTCATATAACCAGTAATTTTTTGTTTCACAGTAAAGGCTGAGATGCTCACTTTGCAGTTCAAAATTGTCACCCAGCTTCTAAGTCATAATAGTAGTGCTCTTTTAATGGCTAACCTATTGTTGCTCCATTATTACTGGTGCCCACTGGCAGAGGACTATCAGTGTCATGTAACCATAAGTAATTGTGTGAATGAACTCTTAAGTTGCTAGTAGTTCCTCTGGCATATCAGAGCCCTTTTCAATGAAGCAATATACCTATTTGGAAAAAAGCCAACCTGGTTTAACTCTTTAGTGGTGTTCTATCTGTGGTGCTTCTCAGATTCAAACACTTTTGCCTAGAAACATTTTCAAATATTTTTTGAGATATATTAGGACATAATTATGCCATATCACATATTCCTGCATTATTGATCAATATTCTTAATGTTATGAGACAGCTTCAGTCTTTTCCAATTAATTTGTTCTTTAAAGTTTTTCTGCATGGTCTTCTGCAGAACACTGAACTTCCATTTTTTTCCGCACGCATATAGCTTCACCCCTACTGAAAACTTTTAATATTAAATGTAAGCCCATCATTCTAGTAATGAAGAGAAGTAATTTTATTCCTAGAAAACAAGTAAGTTGAGAAGGTATTTTCTGCTTATAAAAAAAAATGACAGAAGCAGTTTCTCCCTTGCACACATGAGAAAGAAAAATAATTTTGGGTCCTGATGGATTCAGAAAGGTCTAAGTGTAGTAATTTACTTTTATCAGCAGTGTAGCAGTATCTGCAGCAACTGCAAAGCTGAACACGGTGACTTTAAAAGGGACAATAAACTTTCTGAGGGAAGATTAATTTTGTTTTCAGATAAAAGGGAAAACCGCATACTCTGTAACTAGATTATGTGCTACAGCAACACAGATTTCAGCCTTAAGTCTCGAACCAATTTTTTTTTAATCCAAGTTAGGAAATAAAGTTAAAACAAAACACTTGTTGTTTTTGTCAGTTTGGATATTTTTAGGTAGGTAGTACAAATTCAGCATGCAGTATAAGAGGTGAAGGGTATAACTTGGAGCTGGTGAGATGAACTGGACATTATTTTGCAAGTACTGCTATATCTGGTCAGACAAAACCCATCTGTCCCAATCTTCTCTCTCTGAAGGATGGCATATACCTAGGGAAAGAATTTAAAAAGGTACTGTACAGACAGATACTTCCACTGGTATAACTCCTTGAGGTAGAAGTTTACAAGCCCGGACACTGCATCTCTGTATTTAATTCCAATTGATATTTTTTTCCCCCTCTTATAAAAATATATCAAGACACTTCATGAGTTCATGTATGCAATTCTTGGCTTTCTGGGCTGTGTTTGCACATTGTTGGATCTTCTCACTTACTTAAGTTACTTAATTAACACTCTATTTTGATGACCCCTGTTTTGGTAGTGGGTTTTGGGTTTTTTTTTGGGGGGGGTGGTGTTTGGGTTTTGGCATTTTTGATTGGTTAGTTGTTTTGTTTGTTTGTTTGTTTTATTACTGCAAACAGTGGTAATCATCATGTTATAGGTCCTACCTGTCTTTAACACACTTGTTTCTCTTTCAAGGCTGTAATGTTCTAGACTGATTTCTCCTCAAACAGGCTACACCACATTTTTGATCCTTCTTGTCATACTCTTTTGTACTGTTTCTAGTTCTGGCATATTCTTGCTGAGAAGAAACCACCAGAACCACACACACAGCTTCATGATGTTTTCTGTTTTGTTTTTGACAGGAGATGCTTAGGGAAGTACATAAGAAAAGGTTATCCTATGGAATCACTCTATTCTCCTGGTGCCTAGAGTTTAGCTAGTATCGGAATAGCTCTTTTGTGAGTTAGAAATGTCTACAGCAAAGACTAATTCAATTTCTCTTATACAATTTACTGTGTGGGTCTGCATTTTTCAGGATAAAAATGGTTGGGTATGGAAAGGAAGAAAGTACCAGGAACTCCTAAATTTAAAGGGAGGAAGCAGTGTGAAACTCTGACCTAAGAAATACATTCTGAATTAGAATTGTAAAAGTTGTTACTTCTTTTGAAAAAAAAAAAAAAAAAGAAAATTGGGCTGCAGGGGGGAGGTTCAGTGGTTGAACCCAAAATAAATAAGCACTTGTGGTCAGCCCAAAATCAAATTTTTGTGTGAATTGAAACAAATAGTCATTGCCAGTAGGAATGTTCAAACCCATATGGAGAAAATGCAGTTTCTAGGGCCTCATCTCAACAGCAGAGATTCTCAAATATTCGCCTTTTACACCATATGCTTTCATGACCCATTGTAACCCCACATCCTATTGCTGTGAATGGGAATAAAGGCTTTCCTATACATGTTTTCTTTTTTCCTGTTTCTGAAAGAAATGAGATGTTGTTTAACAGCAAATCTAATTTGGATGTGATTATTACTGTTGAGAGAATAAGTGCTGGCTGGCTGGGTAGGGAGCCAAGAAAGGTTTCTAGCCACAAGCAAAGAAAACAGCAAGATGGGACTCAATGATTTCCATGCCGCTGACAAAAGGGTAACACCAAGTTTGAGGGAAGGTCTCTCACAGACATAAAGAAATCACATTTTCATATTGGGTACTGGAGCATACCACTGATGAATTACAGCCCCAGAAGACCTGCAAGTGGGAAGAGGTCATAAGCATCTGGAGCTTGTAAGGAGAAGGTAGATGTAAAGGCATAGGACAGTTGTTATTTCTGTTGATATTTCTTTAAACTTTTGTGTCTCTGCAAAAGAAACAGCAGTTCATAATTTTTTTTCTGAGTGAGAAGATTCAGATACTTGCTCCATTCACTAGTATCATCCTTGGCCGGTTTGAAGTGGAGAATTCCATACAAGAGAGAATAACCACACAAGAAGCGTTTATGGGAGGTGAGAGGGACATGGTGGGGAAGAGTATGAGGAAATTAGGATATAGGTTTGTCTCCTTTCTCTCTCCCCCCATCCTAGTAGAGAATCACATCCGTAAGAACAGCTAGCAAACTGTAAGAATTTGGGTCCTCATAAGTAAGATATTTATCTCTACCCTGAAATTCCTCAGATTGCACACAGTCCCCAGATTCCTGGGTTCTTTGGAAATCTTATTTGGAAAAACTTTTAATGAGAGTGGAGAAAAAGTGCAAGACAAAATGAATGTTACAGAAGACTGACCAAAATCAGTGTCCACCGTATGTAGTCAATAGGTTGTATAACCTGCATAATTCCAAAGGTTATGTTTCACTTCAGGTAAAGTGGGCTTGCTCCGAGTCAGTTATAACCTCTTCTGTGTTGCTTACACCTGCATTGCATGCTTGTATCACTACAGTTGCAAAGAAACTACAGTTTGTGCTAAGCCAGGAGCTGTTGCTGTATGTGGTTAGAGTAGCACCATGACTGAGAACTATCCCCCTGCTAAACTGAAATGGAGACTGTTCAGTAGCTCACTGTGGGACTGTGTTGCTTACAAAAATAGAAAGTATGGCTTACAACAAAAAATTGTCATTGCCTATACACATCCACTAACTTATAAGGTTATAAAGAACTTACCATTGAAATTAGTTAGTTAGTTTGGTTGCAAATACTTTTCTTTTAGAAAGCTCAGCCAGAAGTGAAAATTAGATATATTTTTGTAATTTTTTTTTTTAAGAAAACAGTAAAAAAAAAAAAATCCTGTAGAGAGCAAGCATCTTTGCAAAAAAGTTGTTGTTTGGGTTTTTTATTTCCTTGCCAAATGCCCAATTTTCTATTGCATAGTTTTTACAAAAGTTTATCTGTGAAGTGCTATTAAAATGGGGAGGAGGGTTAAAATCCTACAAAGAAAAAAACAAGTTAAGCTGCTTGGACCACAAAGGAACGTTTGGGGAATGTATGAAAACTTGTCTATGTCTTGTTGATTTGCCCTGAAACTGCTAAACAGCTAATGAAGCAAAAGTTCAACTCAAACATTTTCATCTAGAGCTGACTGAAAAATGGCATTTTTCCAAGCCCAGAAGTTTCAGGAAAAGCTTTAGTTTCTTCTAATTTTCTTTTTCTTTTTTTTTCTTTTTTTTTAATGGAACAAAATATTTTGGTCTTTTAATTCTCTTCCTGTTTTGTTTTTTTTTTTCTCTTCCTCCCTGCACCCTACTTTTACCATTGAATGCACTATAAAGACTAA
This sequence comes from Chloroceryle amazona, assembly GCA_027560015.1. NCBI lineage: Eukaryota > Metazoa > Chordata > Aves > Coraciiformes > Cerylidae > Chloroceryle > Chloroceryle amazona. The sequence continues at coordinate 17,057 of JANHFX010006392.1, forward strand.
CATCTAGGGACCTCCCAACATTTTATTTGAGACTGATTGCTTGTTTTCAATTATGCTCTTCCAAGACATTCTCTACTTTGAAAGAAAAGATTGCAGAGTTAGAAATAATTTCTTTTTTTTTCTCCTTTTGTTACTCCCCAACATTTCCAATGTAGACAAAGCTTTGAAAAGTTGCAAAATAGTAGATTTTCTGCTGAATTAATGATGACCAGAGAAAAAGAATTGCCTCAAAAATAGAAATTTAATTTAAAATTTGACAAACACCTCATTCTTCAAAGCAGTTAATGATATAGGCATATCAATATCTTCTGTAAAAATGTTTTTTCCACAGAAATAGATTTTAGTATCAGGAAGAACAATCAGATTAGCAAGTTTTCCTTTAGACTGCAAGCCATAGCATATCACTCATTCCCACTTGATCTTAGCAATTGTCCCCAGTTAATATAGGACACTGGGATTTGTTAGTGGACTTTCACTTTGTTCCTAAGCTTTCAAAGGTTGGCAGTTTTCTGTTGACCACCACTTGAAACCTGCCAGAAAAATTTGCCATTAGCCAGTAAAGACTGGAGAGCTATAGGCATGTTATGTATTTCCCTAAAATCTTCCAATGCATTCACAGTAATGGCTGAGTTCCAGTATAGATGTGCCTGGGCTCCTTCAGAAACACCTAGCTTTGATACCAGGATTTGTGGCTGCAAGACAAACCCAAGGGCCTGGATAACTGCTTAGGTATTTGGTTTGCACTGAACTCCAGCCTGCTGCAGATGAACTCTTGCCTGAGGCACCTCAGTTCTGTCTGTACTGCTGTTCTTACTGCTGACAAAACTTTAGACAAAACTTAAATATTTTACTGACTCTAGACCTTAGTCAGTGTAAAATATCACTCACAGGAGTAATTGGGATTCTGGGAAAACAATAAACTGGCATAATGTATGGACTGAATGCAAATGAACCATGGATGCTAATAACAAGGTCACACTGATTGAAACATCTGAAGCAGATGCCCAAAAAGGGACAGCAAATCACTGCTGGAGCTTCTTAATTGAAAGTAGGTGACAGCCTGTTAATGTGCCAGGCTCTCACTAAAGTCACACTGCAAATTTCAAGGTATGCCAAACTTTCCAACCTGGCAGTTGGCGTATCACCATTGCCATGATATCTGTGATAAAACACAGATACCGAAGGACACATTGTCCTCCATTTCCTTTGGCTGTGAACAGTTTTGGTGTTTGCTGTTACCATTGTTTTGTATTGATAATGGGTAGTGGAAAGTCTGGGAGAAGATTCAAGGGGTGCAAAGACAGGAGGTAATGAAGTGGGGCAACACTTATGAAACAGAATTTTTATTTTTTTTTTGTGAAATCCTGAATTTTAAAGAATGGGTGCATGAAAAGTAAGCAACAAGTCACAGACTGGGAAAAAGTCCAAGAATTGTTCTAGATTTTAAAAATGCATGATCAAGATTAATGCTAAAGGAAGAAAAAATACAAAGGAGTAAGAGAACTTTTTGTAGTTCTGAAGAAGGAGCAAAAATATGTAGGAGAGGAGAATTTAAAGTAGAGAAACATAACATAGGAAAGAAATTAATGATTTGAGAAATGTGTGTCAAAGTTGATTCAGAAATAATAGCTTTGAGTAGGTGCGAAGGGAATAAAAAGATCACAGAGGAAGTGGCAGGGGATACAGAAAACACATGGGGATGAGAAAAGAGTCAGGAGCTCACCAAAATATAATGAATTGTGAGGAGGAATATTTTGGGGTAAAAGGCAGGCTGATGTAGGCATGCAAAGAAGGTATTTTTTCATTTCCCTTCTTATTTTTGCTCTGCTATTTGTTTATCTGCCATTGAGGATAGTGGGATCTTTCTATCTCTGTCACTGCTGATGAACCTCTAGCTTTGCTGGTTTGACTGCCATACCTATCACTGGGGGGGTTGGTATGCAGAAACTAGAATATGCCTGTACATACTGTCAACCATGCGTGCTTAGCTAACAGCACAAGAATTAAGCCTAGACTGACTCCAGCAAATTAAGCAATGCCAGGGAATGTTCCTGAGAGCTGAAGACCATTTTTCTCTATTAAGTTGCTAGCATGGATACTGGCAACACTCGGACTCGGGTCAGATAGTGCTCTCCTTGACAACTCCCAAGTATGGCTCAGGAGTTAGTGCATGCCAAGGGCAGCTCCCAATAGGCAGTTTGGATGCACTCGCCCCAGTTTGGCAGGTAAAGGAAGTGAATGGGATGGAGGCAGCCTGTTCTGTGCCAGATGTTCTGTGGGCCAGGGAACGGTCTTTAGCTCATGTAGTTTGCTAGCATGGATGCAGCCAAAGAGTGCATTGTTTCCTCTCTTTAAAAGAGGGGATGCAGTTACTCCTTAGCTTAGAACATGGTTGTTGGGTAGGAAAAGGTGAAGAGTTAGAAACCTGCTGGAAGAACAGCTCCAAGTCTCTACAGGGAAGAGGCAAGATATGTACCAAAACACCTCCAGGCAATGGAATAATGGGGGGACTGTGGAATTAGAAGTGCCTGTAGAAATCTTGGGGGAGGGGAACTAAGCTGAAGAGAGAGCTGTATCTGGATATGCTGAAACCATTGCCTGCCATGCTGATAAGTATTAATACTACATTTGTATAGATTATAATATATGGGGTTTTGTCCATGCTTATGTTTATAGACACTAAGGCAGAGTATTACACATGGGAGTAGGTACTCTTACTTGTTTAGCATCTTTTCTAAAGGCTGTGCTCATGAGAGTACATGTAGTGAATTGTGGTGCTGTAGAAAGGAAACACAGAGTAGAAGCAAGATGAATCTAGTGCGAAATGTGCAAATACTGAACCTTCAGATTGGCTGATGACCTCATGGAGTGACTTAGAGCTTAGGTATAACCAGACCTGGAAGTAAGTGCACAGCTTTCAGATCCCCTTCACCTTCTGTTAGCATTAGTTAATGTCTACAAGAGATTGAAGATGAAAGATGCTTTATAAACTTATCATTAATGCATTTTGAAAAAAACACTTTGTTTTACTGGCTTACGTAATTTGTGCCTTTTTACCTAGATACAACCAGTGAGCTGAAATAAAACACTGAGTAAAAACAACTTACAATGTGAATACTATGTCAATGAATACAGCCTTCTGTTATGGCAGAACTGTTGGTCTGCTGCATTAGCGATCAGTCTACAGGAAAATTCAGCACTTTTGCAGGATGTTGTAGAGTTTAACAATGGAGTGCCGTGCTGTGATGTTGTCAAATGAAATCTTCTGGGCTTGTATTGTTCATCGGTTTCCATTGAAGTCAAGTGGATGTGCTTCTTATTTATAACTGTGTCATCTGCATGACAGGAACACCTAGAGGCCCCACTGTACATTGACCCATGCTAAGATACAGCCCTCAGAGAGTTTATAGTCCAAATGGTTATGACAAAAAAAAAAAGCCCCAGAACAAACTCACACACTAAAACAAACAAGCAAACAAAACACCAACCAACAAACCAACAAAACCAATCAAACAAAAACAAAACCAAACAAACAGAAAACAAAACAAAACCAAAAACCTAGAACAGCTTCAAGTGGAAGATCAGGAGCTACAACACAAGAAATGCCAATGAGAGTTTTGTCATTCATTTCCATGGGACCTGGATTTCAAAACTATGGAGAAAGTCTGCATCAAAGATAGGAACTGAACTCTGAATCGCTGTCCAGTGACATCACCTTTCTTGCCAAAGGGGTAGGATGATTTAGATGTACTCTACACACTGCTTCCTCAGACAAATTAATGAAAGTTGTGCACATTGAAGGCCTACAGGTTTGGGCCATTCATCTTTCGTACATCTTTTCCCTTCACCTCTTGGTAGAACCTTTGAGTTCTGACTGTGAGGAATGAGTAATTCAGCAGGTTCACAAAGAAGGCACATGTGAACCTTTTGCAGCTTGAGTGTGAGCTTAGGGTTGGAAGAAATCCAAAACCTCAAAAGGAAATTCAGCTGAAATGAACAAGGTTTTGCCTGGTTTGGGGTCAAAACCTAGTAAAAACAACACTTCAGATGGTTTCTATATAAAAACCATGAAGCCACCCAGGTTTATAGAAAACCACCTCAAATTTTCTTATTTTGCAGCCAGGTTCGGAAAGAAGGTATGGAAAATTGAGTAATACTGCTCAAGTTCCTGGTTGATGGCAAAGGTTCAAAATATTTTAAACCTGCTCCACTCTAAGTTCATTTCACTTCTAAAGCTTGGCATAAATCCAGCAGCTACCTAAAATGGTATAGTACCAAGATACCAGGCAGTTGTAGTCTCTCCTACCAAACAATTTGCTAAGTGTTTTAGGGTTCCATTGTTGTAGTTTTTGGTTTGGTGGTTGGTTTTGGGGTCTTTTTGGGGTGGGTTGGTTGGTTTGTTTGGGGGGGTGGGGTAGATTTTGGGTGGGTTTTTTTTTTTGTCATTCCCACTTAAAACTCCTTCCTCGGGTACTCATGTTGATCCTGTCAGAAAACTCACAAATTGAAGCACTCTCTGGAATTTAATTTCAGGAATTTTAATTCCAGACAGATCAACCCCAGCAAAGGAGATAAAATACTAAGGTCAAAATTAAATATAGTCCAAGAGTTCTTAACAGGCCACTAGCCTGTGCCTGTACAGCGACAAGTCTATAGAACTGCAGCAAACCAGTTATTCTGATAGAGCTAGAGCTCATGAAGCCTTGTTCTTCCAACAGTTGTCAGCTTTCAACTTCAGTATTTTATGAGGCCCTTATTTTCTTGGTGGAATGTGAGACAAGAATCATTCCAGTGGACTAAAATTGCATTTGCTGAAACTTCATGGTGTTAGATAAAAATCTGCAGAGAATGATACATTGTCCATTTAAGCACAGCAAGACCTCTGGAAAAGAACAAACTTACCTCTTAAGAGAAAAGAGTCCTGGTTCAAATCTTGCTGAAAATATGTGCGGTACTTTCTTCATAGAACGCAAGTATTCTGCTGAAGCACAAATAGATAGTCACATAGCTTGTAATTAAATCAAGTGAAAAAAATTTGCTATGACTTCTATAAAGTCTTTCTTCTTGGGAAACTCTACTAATTCTGACACATTAATGAAGCAGTGGGAAAAAAAAATAAGAATTTGAATCCATTAAATGTGATTAAAAGCTCTTTTCTGAATGAAAAGTTGTATGCACAGATATACTTGAATTCAGGGAAGAGGTTCTAATACCTATGGTTCCTTCAATTGCCTTCAATTAGATCCTACAAATATTACAGAGGAAGAATTTTGTTCAACCTATGAGAGTAATAACTGCTTTGATAAGAAAACTTCTGATTTCATTTCAGTGCTACCATCTGGTGGGCAAAATGCAGACAGCAAAAATCACATTGCTATAACACTAGAACATTCTGATACAGTGAGTTTTTGTTTTATTTTGTGAAGGATACATAAGATATTATTAAAACAACTTGAACATCTGGTTTGGGGATAAAGTCATTTTGCAGTGTTGCTGCCAAGCCTCAGGGCCAAGCACAGGGAACAACCTCCTCTTCCAGCCTCTCCATAATGCATAACACCAAACTGTAAAATTTCACATCCAACCAAAATGAAGAACACTGAAGCTGCAGCTGTACACATCTAAAGAAATACACCTGATAGCTTTAAAACCAGGGAACTCTATGAGATTAAAGCTGCAGAATTTTAAAAGCCAGCAACAGGAAAAGGGAATCATGCTTATTTTAGTATGGGTAAGTTAAAGACAAAGTTACATCAGGCATTTGGAGGAAAAGTGGAAAGGAAAATCACTAGGAAATCTTTGTAAGTAGTTACTGAAAGGCTCTGTTAAGATGCCATAATGAAGAGCAGTGCTGTTTTCTTTGGTACACTTAGAACTTACAATGTGAAGGGGGAAACAAGAGTCAGATCTGATCTTCTCCAACTACTGCCTGAACTTTTGGGATCTGGAAGAAAAGGGACCAATTGTTCCAATTTTGTATTACTTACTTTCAAATGAAACTGGCCCCAAACCTCAAACATTTATGCAAACTTCTTGCCTGTTAAAATGTACGTAACTGTCATAACCACATGACTTTAATTTTTACAAAATCTTGTGAGAGATTTTACTGAAAACACTTCTTCAGAATTAAAGTTCTGATGTCATTAACTGTCGTGTGGCTGAGATTATACTCTTAGCATTCTTCATCTTTCCTATTGTCATTTTCTCAGATGTAAATAGGAACTAGCTACTGATGTTTCAAATGCTTCCAGTCCCTAATCAAAAGTTCTCTTTAGCCATCTGCCCACACCCAATAGTGAACTGTCTATTAAATATGATTGAAGTTGTATTATAACATCTGGGATCACTGTGACCTCTAACCTGGCATAAATCCATGGGAAAATAGCAAAATTTAATCTTTTGTTTGTTTGTTTTGAGCAGGTGTGAATTCACTGTTACTGGTATCTGAGATCAATACATTAAATCCTTTGCTTTAATTCAGCAGATTTCATATAATAGTCTTATGTGTTTAAGTGCTGATATTGGTATTTTTTGAGTCTTGGGTAATTAAATCTACTGCTTCAGAAGGTCAGACGGTAGGTGATTTAATGTCTCTAAGAACTTCCACTAATGAGTACAACAGTAATTTATGATAATTTTAATCTTAGTAATAAGGTTCACAGAGATCTGGTCAAGCATTCCAAAACTCTACCTTCATCAGGAAATTTGTACTGCAGTTGAATGAGAATAAATAACTATTTTCTCAGATTAGGCTCATATATTGCTCCTCTGAGTTCCTACCAGTCTGTTGACTAGAACAAATATCCATTCTTCCAGTATAGATTAAAGTGACTTCTATTTTTCCTACTAGAATCTTGGCCCTTGACTTAGAAGTGATAGTTATCAGATGCAAGAAAGACTAAGATGAGTTAGTGTGCTATATGTAAAGACATGGAAACGATTTTTCAACTCGTGATACAATACGTTCCTTTTGTTTCTGAAGTTTGATCCCCTCTACACATTTTATGTTGAAAAGGTGAACAAATATTAGAAAATCTCAGATTTTCATGCCAGAAGAGCAGAAAGAACTTTGATTTTCTACAGCAACTATTTCAAGGGCATATGGAAGTTTGGGATGAGTTTTGGTTTTTGGTTTGCCTTTTTTTTTTTTTTTTTTTTTAATGTAAGTATTTTATGATTATTTATGTTAAGTTCTCTTACCCAGATTATGTATGGTAAGATCTTTCTTACCCCAAAAATTCAACAATTGCTTCTATTTAGACCATCTATACATAGGAAATGGCTTGCTCCTTGCTCCTTTTCCTATATGCAGTGTTCTGTATTTTTCTGAGGGGCAATACTAATTGGAACAACTTTTGCCAAATGCTGAGCTCAAAAGAACCTCAGTGTCTACCTGGGAGTTTGTTAATGTTTGCAGTCCATGGGCATAAATGGTTAACTGACATCTCTTGCCAGAGACAGGCTACTGGGTTAGACAGTGCTTATCTGAGCCAGTACAGGTGTTCTGGTATCTCTTAGCATGCTTATGAAAGACTCAGTCACCTAGGAGGCAATATTTTGTTTTCCTTTATGACAAAATCATTTTAAAACTCGTGAGTCCAAAAGAGGAGCTGCTGCCATCCAGTATGGCATGGTCCTCCCACTGTGGGAAGCACAGCTGCCTGTCTCCCTGGCCTGAGGAATTTAAAGCCTGAGGAAGAGGAATCTGAGAGCTAGGAGCAGCTGCCTCACATGAAAGGCCTAATCCTGACTCCATGGTACTGGTTATCAGCTTCAGATGAAGTAGAAGTTTACTGTATGCTTTAGCTCCTGTAGGGATGGAGTCTTCTCTGCATGAGAGGCAAATGATTTTGGATAACATTATATTGAAAAATAAAATTATTGAATTAATATTTCCCCCCTTCATTTCAAGCCGTTCCTGTATAAGAACAGACATAAATTATTCCCTAGGAATTCCTTGATTTAACTTTTTTTTTTTTGTTGGTTGGTTGGTTTGGTTTGGTTTTGTTTTGTTTTGTTTGTTTGTTTGTTTGTTTGTTTTTGTTTTGTTTTTTTGTGTGTGTGTGTGTGTGGTGAGTTGTTGTTGTTTTTTGGTTTGTTTTTTTTTTTTTGATTGCTATGTATGGTTCAGAAGGAGATCCAGTTCTATTTCGAAGACTTGATCTGATAAGAGGAGACATAGCACTGGAGGCTATGGTCTAGTGGATAGAGAGATGTTAGGATGAAGGTTGGACTTGATGATGCTAGAGGTACATTCCAACCATAATGATTCTATGATTTTTCTTCCCCTACTCAACATTCAGTGAGGCTGCTATGTGTGTGTATTTATTCCTTTGTTTCAAGATAGAATAGTACATGGTCAGGGAAAAGACATAAATAATGCGCTCAAAAAAAAAAAAAAAAGGCATGAAAAGAATTCCGTAAGGATTCCTTACACAGGTTTTAGTGAATTTTGAAGAAAAATTAGTTTTGACTAATTTTATCTTGCTCTTTAGTTTGACTAATTTAGTTTGACTAATTTAGCTTAATCTTCATGCAATAACCAATTTGAGCTAAGCATTCCATATAGAACAGGGTTCAAAACAACATTTTTGTGTTAGGATAAAGTGCTGCTAGTACTGTAAATATTTCTTTAAGATGATCTAGAAGAACTGCTAGAGTTTCCCTTTCATCATACCATTTTTCCTGATGACCCACACTGATGAGTATATGAAATTTGTCTTGGGCTCTGGTCCTCTATAGGCAGAATAATTATCACCATCAGAATGACTATTCTGACCTCCCTAATTTTCTTCATCACAGACCACAGTAATTCCTGTCTTGCTGCTTAGAGTCCATGTCACTGAGGGTACTCACAGATATTACAAAAATAAGGAAATAAAGTTGCTTATTTCCTCCACAGGGAGTCCAAGTTGATTTTTAAGCTGAGTGTAGAAAAGATGGAGTCCTGCAAAGGCTGTATATTTTTTGATATGTCTAGCAAAACTAAATTTGTGAGAGGCAATTTCCTGTATTTAATGTTTTAGCATGCTGAGTGGTGAAGTAATGACTATTTTCAATAACAGCACTTTTTTTTTTTTCCAGTGGAAGCTCATTCTCTTTTCATACAGCAGCTGCTTCCTACAGGATGACTTTAAGGCTGCACATATTACAAAGAGGTATTGAAAGTGACAATAGCTGGATGTGCTTCAGATATGTCAGAAGGGAATCCTACTGGCCCTTAAAGTGCCCAGGATCGGTGGCATGGTATCAGGAGGTGCAGAGTGGTACTCCTATTGGATACAAAGCTGCCAAGTCTGTCTGCTCTGGACTTTTGTTATTAATCTGTGCCTTAGCAATAATATCACATATATTCCGCTAATTCCCCAGGCTTGTCTGGTTGTAAGGGTCCTTCCACCAGATTTTTTGGCCTGTCTTCTGGAATCCTTCTCTGGGGGATCACTCCCACCTCCTTTATGTCAGAATGGATAACAAGGTACTTACCTCAGTAAGCCAGCAAAGTTTATACAACATTTCCCAGCAGGCTTCACTTTGGATAACGAGGAGGGTTGTCGCTGGCAAGAACTTGTGGCTTGTGATAAGGTCCTTTTAAAAGTTATGGTAAAATAGGCTTTATAGTGATACTGGCTGTTGAGAATTCGATTTCTCTCATGCTGTTAATAGAGGTTTTTTCTCCATCAGCTTTTTGTCTCTTAGAGTAGTAGCCATCCATTGTGTGAACTTCTGAATGCTTTTATGACCCTTTTGTGGCCAGCGATGGTGTCTGGCACTAGAACATTTGATTATAGACAGCAGAAGAAGCAGTGAAAATGTAACTTCCCTACAGAAGTTGTCAAGATTTCGGGGAGAGGATGTATTGAACATATAGATTACAGGAGAACCATCCAGTGTAACTGGCTGGCTTCCCAGGCTTTTGATATTGGTGCAGTATATAATAAATAGCACTGTATCAACATTTACCTTATTTCTGCTGATTTTTTCAATAGTATCACAGCATAATGAGTGAAATTCTTGGATTCTTGCACAAGCTTTTTCAGGACCCAGCAGTCTCTAGTGAAATTCTTTCTTTTTAATTTTTTTCTTTCCTTCCTATAGCATCAAGCTCCAGGCACAAGCATTTAACCAGATCTATGGAATGCATTCTAATGACTTTCTTGAGCTTGCCATTATGCTTCAGCTCTGCAGATGAGGGGGAAATGGCATTTTTAAAAATACTGTGTCCCCTAATCCCAGTCTTGGAGCAGAATTGGTTATGACTGTTGACATTTTCAAATGTGAGGTTCCTCAGTATCTAAAAGTTGCTCCCTGCCCTGCTATATGTGACAAAGCAAACATAAGAGTTTTATGCTCCTTTCATTAAAACATCATTCCCATAAATCCAAAACATTCAGCAGTATATAGGCTGAATAGATTCCTATGGAAGTGATTATGTTTGAATGTTGTCAGTAGAAACTAAGCCATGGCATTTTATACACTTCTAGTTAGATCTTCTTTTGCAGCAAGAGAAAAAGCTTAGGTTTTTGATTCATGGGAAAGGTAATGAATAGTTTTAGGCAAACCTTAAAAGAGCACTTTTTGATTAAATTAGTTAGGATTAGTTTGAGATATTTAAATTTAATCTCCAATGATCAAATCTGTGCATAAAGGGTGTCATGATAACAAATTTTCCCTGTACCATTTCCTGATAATGATCAAGCCTTGGAGACAATTTCCCACCTTTATTAACTTACTTAGAAGACACAGATAGTCCCAGTGAAATCAGGGAGTCTCCTGGCATTCTTAAGCATGCGTGGAAGAGAAGGTCCTTGTGCATTAAAAGCCAGCTGAAACCCAGAAGGTTACGTTATGTAAGGAACAAAGAAGAGCAAATGGCATCATGTTCAAAAAAAGAAATTATTTTCATAGACTTCTCACAAAAAGTTTCACTGGCATTTAAGTCAACTCTTGCCACCAAAGGATCCTGACAGAACTTTTTTCTTAACAGAAATCCGTATAAATACAACATGTGATAATTGCACACAAGCCTCCTGGCACTGCACTAGCAATCACACATACCCTTCTCGTGCCTCTCTATGTTGAAATCAGTTAAAGTCTGAATTCAGGACAGAATCATTGCCTTTCTTTAAAGGTCAACACAATATTTTGATTAATCATTTTTTACTACTAATTTATTCAGAACAGTGGACATGTCATTTTTTCTTTTAAAGTTCCTGGAATAAAAAGAAAGGAAATACGGAGTATTACATATGATCTTGTATATTTGGCAGAGTTTTTGCTCAGTTGCAGCACCATTCTTTGCTGCATAGGTTGTATGTGGCCTAAATGAAGCCTTCAAATCAGAGAAAATGAACTTCTGATCTATGCTTCATGCCTCAGGCCAGTCTCTTTTAGGAGGCATAATTAAAAATAAATGGAGTGTGTAAAAGCTGCTTCTGGCTTCACTAGACTTGGGACCATAATTATGAATACATAATATTTCCTGTGTAAATCCTTGTATATACCAATGTCTGTAGATATAGTGTCTTTATAACAGGAATATTCAACAAGTCACAGACGTAAGTAACACAGACAGCAGACAAAGCTACAAGCAAGCAACTAAACTAAAAAAAAAAACAAGCAACCCGTAGACAATACATTTCTATAAAGGCAAGATAAAGATCAAAGGGAAAGCTAGACTCAGACATTTAGCTAAGAGAGATTTATAACTGTACTGGAGAAATATTTAAATATGACAGTTCCCATGTTTATGAGCAAAATAGCAAGTTCCCATGAAGATAAATAAAATACATTTCAATAATCTTACACTAGTCTCTGTTTATATGAGCTTATGCCAGAATTCAGGCTAACGATAAGGATTTGCTACTGCAAATAACTGAAGTTTAATCCAGATGTTGGTGTTGGTTCTTAGAGGGGCAGAAAACAGATGTATTGAAAGCAGTAAAGCTGCTGTTGATGGTTTCTTATCTTTAGTATTACATTTTGTAGTGCATAGTAGGGATGAAAGCAGTGCACGGAATGGATGAATGAGATTTCAATATTTAGTGGGAAACAAATTTTGTGCTGGATAGTGGATAATCTTAAAGCACCCAGCCTATCTTTGCTCCTTATGTAGAATTCTGTGTTTTTATAAAATCTGATTCTCCATAGGTCTTTTGTTGTTGTTGTTATTTTACAGGAAAATGTGGCTTTGCTGTTAAGTTTTGCTTTTTCGCCTTATCTGCCAAAAAAAAAAAGTTTTAGTTTGCTTTGTGAATCTCAATGCCTTGTTGCAGAATAGGATAGAATGTGATGGTTTTGACTTTACTATGGATTACAGAACAGTGTAGGGCAAAAACTGCTCACTCTTTTTGCATATCACTCCAACTGCACAAAAGGACACCTGCTACTCATGGAGTGTAATTTCCTGAGAAACATGGAAGCTGGGGACACCATTCACCCAATAATCAGTTTGTGCTGCTGAATCAGATTTGCATGGGAGAAGTGGCAATAGCAACTACAGGAGACCATGAAGGACAGAGAGTAGGGAATGCAGGGAGAGGAACACCAAAGCTCCACTCATTCTTCCAAAAGTTTTAAAACTTCTAGTTTTTGGCCTATATTTAGTTCTAGCAAATTTACAGCCACTGACACTGTTATTGTCTTTAGATTTTCCAATTTATTCTCTGTATCTACTTTTATACCTTCCCTTATGTGTATTGAATTTACAGTCTTTGGGACATCCAGTAGCCTTTGTTGTTCAGCTAGGCTTAGTTGTTCAGCTAGGCTGAACAACTCATTGGTTTAGGTCTTCTATGAGGCACACTCTGATCAGCTGTGTGGCCATTCTCTGTACCTGCTTCAATTTCAATACATCTTTGTTGTACATGGGTGGTCAGATTGTATTGTATTCATAATAGAGGCTTGCCAAAGCTTTTTGCAATGACATTAATACTTCTCTTTCTTTAGCAAGACATGCTAGAGTCATAGCTGTCATCATCTTTGTGACTGCATCTCGTTAATGACTAATCATCAACCCTTTCCCTCATCTCCTGTCCTGTTAGAGCTGTCCTAATAAAATTTGTAGCTGTGCACTATGACTAATAAGATGGATTTTGTTGCAAGGCTATGCCTGGATATTGCCATAAAAGTTTTAAATGAGAAATTACTTCCATTTGCATTTTTCAGACAAAATTCTTTGCTCACTCCGACCTTAGTGGCCAAATGATTATTTTAAGACACGTGGTATTCGTGGGTAAAGAGTCAAACAAGTGAGGTTAGTTTTGTGGTTGGATTTTTTTCTTCTTTTTTTTATCCTTTCCTGTGATTATGACAAAAGATTCAAGGAGTAAGATGAGCAGAGTCAGGCTGTGCCAGGTGGTCCCAATTTCTCTTGATTTGGAGAGCAGGAAGGATTCACCAACTGGGTAGCAGGACCACTTATTTAGGTGATCTACATCTTCCTCACAGCCACTTGGCTCAGTCACCAGCAAACTATAGAATCTGTTGGTAGGTCCTCATCTAGTGCCATAGAGCCACTTGGCAACTGTGCACATGGTCTTAGGTGGTGCCTGCTCGTACCTGTCTGCCATACCTCACACCCACCACCCACCTGCAGGAGCTGCCTGGGCTAAGCATCAGTGCTGTTCTTAAGGAATACACAAAAACTCATAGGCATGGTGGAACAGAAAAGCAGAACCACAATAAGGATGTCCTCTTTCTCTTACTAGAACACACTTGATGTCCATTACTATCCCCAGTCACCATCTGCTCCTTAATGGGCCCTAATGCCCATCTCTCACGTTTACAGATCCAGAATACCTATGCAACTGCAGAGATCATATAATCATAGAATGGTTTGGATTGGAAGGGACATTAAAGGTCATCTAGTCCAACCCCCCTCATGTAGACCTTGTGTTGACTCATCTCATCTCTGGGGAACAGTTTTCAATCAATCTGTGTTGTTCTGTACGTGGCAGTCATATGATCATGACCATAAGCTGGAGTTTAGGACAGTAGAATAATTGCTGCAGACTTTTACCAACAGTTCCATTAAAACTATGACACCAGCATCTGGTTCCTGGTTAGTATAATGCCTGAGACTGTTCCCCTACATTTGCAGGGAAGAAGTATCCATGATACTTCTGGAGACACTGATCCTTCACAAGGAAAGCAGAGCTAGTGGAGAGAGATTGGATCTTTTGTTAGTTTCTAAAGACACCCTCCTCTCTCCCTTAACCTTAGAACTGCAAGCATTTCCAGAGTGTAACCCAGTCTCTGTCTCCATTGCAAGTATAGGAGAGCAAGAAGAAGCACTAGGCCAGAATATCTAACAGCCCACGAAGCCAGCCCTGATGATAGCGGAGGACCAGCAACAACAGCACCTGCTTCCCTCTGCCTTTGCCTCTTTCCTGGTTAGAAGATTTTAAGAAGCCTGGATAATCCTCTGTCTTCCAGTGTTAGGAGCTTAAAATCCAAATAAAATAAGCCTTAGTTAATGTCCTCAGAATGGATTAGGTGAAATCCATTAGAATTCACAAGAACTCCATTAGGAATTCATTAGCAATTTTCAGAGCCTATTGATATATTAATGTTTACTATTGTAAACACCAATAATCATAAATATCACATCTTATACAGTAGTGGAAGGACATCTAAATCTGATATAAAATATCATGTATATATTTTGAATAACACTTCATTTAATCTACTGCATGTCCACTATCCTTGGGCTTTTGTTGTTGATGTTGGTTATCTTGTCACTGTACCCCAAGTTGTTCTTGAAGGCATGATTTTCTGCCTTCCTCTCATGATTAATTTGTTTTCCTTTCCAGTTTGTTTTTGGTTTTGCTTTTCCTGTGGGTAGAAAACTGAGCCATGAACAGCAACTGATTATTTTGTGTTTAAGACACAGGGCTCTCTTTTGTGGTAAGACCACTGTGTTTGTGCAAAACTAACTTTACAGCTATGCTCACACTATCATCATCATCATGGATTTGATCAGGTCCTTCAGGTGTTTTGCTGCCACTGGAAGGTCCTTGTATTAGACTGCTTGTAGCTCCCAAAGGGTTGTTTCTCTAGCTGAGGAGCAATAACAGTATAAGGTCCTTCAAGTCACAATGTCATTATTATCTCACCCAAGGCAGGGAGGAGATGAGCAGAGTGCTACATTATTTCCAAATTGCCATCCTCTGTATTAGATCTTCCCAAAGTCTGTGAAGCCAGGTGTGAGATGTGTTTCTTTCAGTGGCCTGCTGCACGGTAGTCTTGCTGGAACCGACAGGCTGGCCTGGACTGTAAGTGTATTCTGAGAGGCAGGCAATTCAGAAAGTCAGGAGCCACTTCTCTGCGTGCTGGCCACAATTTCTGCTTCCCCTGCCAATATGCTTATGGTTTGGCATTTGTAGACACACCGCAGCTGTCCAGTTGATAAACTGACACACTCTGGGTGGCCCTCATCTCTTGAGATTTTACAACTGCTGTTTGCTCTACCAGACATGAATTGAAGTCTTACAAACTCTCCCACAGAGACTTTCCTGGTACTCTGGTGTCAAGTTCAGAACAAGAATCTGGAGCAATTATTTTCTTCCTAATAACACTTGTTTTCCTATACTGCTGCTCTCCTTCAGCTAACTCGTGCCTGTGATGCACCCACACTTCTGTTCACTGGTTTGTCCTGCTCAGCAGTAGTTAGGAATTATTTACAGTACCCTCTATCCAGTAGCCCTCTACCCTTGAAGGAGAAAGGATTGTGTAAACTCTGCAGTCAGTCTCAGGTTTACAGACCAAATGTATTGCTGTGCATGTGCATTTATATGATCTTTAGGCCTCTTCTTGGTGTTTCCTGAATGCTCATTATCCAGGTTAAAGAACCAGTTATCACCCACTTATGTACAGTGAAACAACACTAAATAGTGCAATGTCGCTAGCAGACATCTGGAGAAATACAACTGCTGCGTTGTCTGCATTTAAGGTAAATGTTATAGTAGCTTATAGTGACTAGTATGTGTCTTGGATCTCTTGTGAAATTCTTACTTCAGTCTCATGTTGCTTCTGGAATATGTAGCTACTTCATGTAGTAAAAAAATGAGGAAAAAAAAACCAACTATAGCAGGTGATGTTTCAAGCACGAGGAAGTAAAATAGTTTCATTTTTCAATGACAAATGACCAACAAAATCTTGTCAGTATTGTTCTTTTCTAGCTCCCGCATCACAGCATTCAGGTAGCAGTGAAAATAGATTTACAGATAACTCTAATTCCATGCCAGATTGATGCCATAGTAGAGCAACTGTTGGATTGTGGACAGAAGAAGAGGTATTCATTTCCGTTTGCTTCTGCAGTAGATTCATTGAAATGTGTTAGCTCAGCTGTGTGCATATATGCTGATGTAATCAGGCCAGGTGCATGCACAGGATTTTCTAACAGGAGGTGGAGATGAGTCTGGATCATGTAAAGAGGAGATGGAGAGCTGTACAGGATGTTTAAAGGTCACAAGGATGCTTAACATTTTGTGCCAGACGTGTGAGGAGGGAAAATAGCACAGGAGCACAACATTGTTAACACACTGAATGGCAAGAGCGGTATGAGTTGGGCATTTAAAGGTCCAGAGTTTCAGATCATGTAAGGTGCAAGGGAGAGAGAAGGGAACTCTGCCCCTTTGTGAGTTTAGATAGAAAAGATTACAGAACCTGGGCTACTTATAGGAAAGCCAAGGAATGGAGTAAGGATCAGCCAGGGAACGTTTTACGGTGCCATTTGGACCTGGCCAGTAGGCAAATTTTTCTTCCAGTAAAACAGACATAGAAGCAGCTCCAGTAAAATGTACAAGGGTTTTTTTTCAATCCAAATACTGCATTCTAGTTCAGACTGTCATTTTTCAAAGATTTGTGTTTTTTCTTTGCCTTCTCAGGAGTAGAGAGAAATATGGGACAAGAGCATACAGGAGAGTATACTTATAAACAAGGCTGAGCTTGTAGAGAAAGCTCTCCAGCTTGATTCTTGACACCAGAGACTTGTATACCATTAAACTTCCTAGATAGTCTCTCAGATTGTATAAGTGAAAAAGACATTGTATAAACTGCCAGCATTTTTCTCTTTTTCTCTTTGAGAACCACCCTTGTGGGACAGTTGTAAGGAATTTAGTAGGGTCGGCTCTAATAAATTCCCCAGATAGAAGGGGAAGCAGTGGTGTTTTTTTTCTAGTTTTATTTTTTAAACAATTACAAAATTCTACAAAATGGATACAATCTTTTTTTTTGGGGGGGGGAGTTTTATAACATACTCTAGGAAATCTTTGCATTTTCACTTCATTTTATTACACTTCCAGTATAGAGGAGGTGCCATCAGGTATTTTCAGTGGAAGTGGGTATGTACTTTCAGGCATCACCAAAACCTAATTGAATTATGTGCTTAATCCCCAACCCTGTGATCTGATAACTACAGGCTGCTTCAGTTTTTTCATTCTTAACAACAGTCAACCTCTTTTAGTGTGTCTGTTGTTCTGTCTCTAAAAGAAATGACATATTGCTGCAGCACCAGGAAGCCTGCTTTTCAAACTACAAGTTCACTGATAGAGTACTTGAAATGAGGAATTGAGTCATGTACCTCCATGCTGGTCATCAAAAGTGGCCAACACAAATAAAAATCATCCTTGACCACCACAAGAAATAATTCCATATATTCACCCCTTCTTCTAGATTACAACTGCAGTTACTTAATATTGACATCTCATGAACGGCTTCAGTTTAGATTCCAATGGCAATAGTCTGGGATAGAAAAAATATCTCTTTTTTTACTTTCAGTAAATTTTCATGACCCATAAATACCTGCATGAAATCCATATCCAGTTAATTTATTTTATGCATTTATTTCAACCTAGAAGCTGCCACATTAGTGCCTGACACTGATCTCCATGGGCAATGCACGGCCTCCCACAGAGCTCTGACACCAGGTCACATAAGAAAACCCTGGTTCTTACCTGTCCCACATCAGCTTTCTCTCTTGTTCCCCCATTGGGTTGTTTAAAATCAACTGAATTATGCAACAAAAGCTGATTGAGGTCTCTATCAGTAAACCCAGTGTTACAGGCCTTTACATAATAATTCCAGGACCAGACTTTGTCTCCATCTTCCAAGAAATTTGATAGCTAAAGGTTATGACACCTCTGTAGGGTGACTTTTCCAGATCAGTCACCATTCCCTATGAAGATTTCCTCCATCACTGAATGTTTACAGTAACTTGGGAAAGAATTTCTTCTATGCCTTTTTACTTACACCAGTTTGGTATTACCAACATTGCTTTGCTTCCAAGGTCAAATCTATACCAGCAGTCATTTTCACAAGAATCACTAGTAACCTCTTAAGCAAACAACCTTGTAAATGGCAATCTTTGTCAAAGGCATTTGAAGAACAGTACCATAGACACATAAACACACACTCTGCAGCTGGGAAAAAAAGGGTTTTCTCAGCACTCTTCTTCATTATATTTTTTTGTAGCCAAAAACTAGAGTGGGAAAGGAAAAGATAACATCTGAGTTGGGATGACCAAAGTACACAGAGAGAACAATTTAGTCTCTCAAAACAATGCAAGAAGTTAGATTCCAGTAGTAATTCAAGTGAAGGCAGGGGGTTGGGCCACATCCAAACATCCAGGCAGTCCCAGTCACCCAAGCTATTGCATGTGATATACCTCACTTCTTTATTTGCTTGTTTATTCTGAATGACTACAAGGGCACTTGATGTGATAAAATGTGGACAATGCCCTGGGTTCAGCTGGAGAGAGTTAGGATATTATCTTTCTGGAGCTTCTCCCTGCAGTAATGATGATACCCGTTTTGGGGTTAATTTTCTGTTGAATAAGCACATCAGGTTTTAAGGCACTGGTCCAGACTGTAAACAAGTCAGTCTCTTTGGAGCCTGCTTTGGCAGATCAGCTGAGGTACTATTTGTATTAAAATATTTGCTAACCTATTCTTCATAAAGCCAGGTATGTTTCTGTGAAAAGGAGAGGCAATGTTGACATCTGTCCCCTTGCCAGCAGCAGCAATCACATTACCATACTATCTCAGCTAGCCCTCCCCCTGTGCTGATGTACTAAATATGGGACTGCGGAAATTCTGGACCAGGGCTGCTTACACTTCTACATGCACACTCTGCATGTCTGTGTGAAAGGCAGGAGCAGCTCAGTCCTATGATTCCGGTGGCACTGAAATCAGAAGAAACTTTACTGCTGAGAGAAATCAGTGATAGAAAGCTCTGGAATGTAAATTTTACATGAGGTAGACATTTTTCACATGTGGCTGACAAGCAATTTAAAGCTCTAAGGAGAGTTCAAGAGGGAGTTAAGTGGTCCATGTAGATATACAGAATACTAGAATAATTTGGATGCATTTAGGATGCAAGAGAGACAAAGAATTCATCTTGTCCCCAAGCTGTTCAGAGCTGTGACTACATTTTCGTTCTCAGCTTGCACAGTTTTCTATAGCAAGACTAGCCCCAGCTTTAATAGATCATTGTGATAGCTCTGTTCACATTCTGAGGTTGGGGAGTGGAAAGCAAGCAGTCTAAACAATATAAGACCACCACAATTAATTCAATGATTTTTATGGGTTACCCATAAAATTGTGGGCACTTTTCAGGCATACAAAAAGGCATAGACTTTGATTTAGATCTATAGCCCAAGGCTCTAGCCCACTGCATACTCCTTGCACTTTCAAAATGCCCAACACTGCAGTAGTAGATCTAGGAATGCAAGGAAGTTCAAGATTATTATTTATGGTCAAAGATTGAATGAGGTGTTTGCAAGAAGAAAAAGAAGGACTAGTTTCTGGGAGACAGAAAATTGTCTTTTTTGGTATAAATGTATAATATGAAGGCATGGGAGATTTTATATGGTTAGGGGTTTTTACCTTTTGATTCTTCCATTTACCATTGAGTAAATTACTTAGTGATTACTTTGCTTAGACTTCCTGTTCTCCATTTCTTTGCATTTGATATACAGTTCAAAGTCTGAAGAAGAAATATTAGAAATAATTGATGTTGTACCCACAAATAAGGAGTTAAATCAGTTAAATTGTCTGATTTCTAAATAATGGGAGATTTACACCTGTGAAACATATTTTGTTTATTTGAAATAGGTAAGATTTTTCAAAGCACTGTGGGCTGGCATCATCCTGCTGACACCTAAATGAAAGGTTAATTCTTCTATTCACTTCAATGGGAGCGAAGGTAGATAAATGATGAGCACATTTGTGAGCATCCCCTATCAAGCAATTAGGACTAAGCATCCTGCTGGCCAGATCCTGAAAGGATTTGTATTCGTTCACTTCACTCAGTGTAGCTGGAACAATCTATACCTGACCCTCCATTCTGGGAATTCCTTGTCACAGTATAGGAATCAAAGAATTGCAGAATGTCTTTGGCTGGAAGAGACCTTCAAGATCATCTAGTCCAACCTTCGACCCAACACTGCAAGATCACCACCGGACCATGTCCCTGAGCAGTGGGTCCACATGCTATTTGAATGCCTCCAGGGATGGCAACTCCACCACTGCCCTGGGCAGACCATTCCAATGTTTGATGACCCTTTCAGTGAAGAAATGTTTCCAAATAACCAGCCTAAACCTCCCCTGGCACAGCTTGCATCTATTCTCTCTGATCCTGTCACACATCACCAGG
This sequence comes from Chloroceryle amazona, assembly GCA_027560015.1. Taxonomy (NCBI): domain Eukaryota; kingdom Metazoa; phylum Chordata; class Aves; order Coraciiformes; family Cerylidae; genus Chloroceryle; species Chloroceryle amazona. The sequence goes on from JANHFX010006392.1 coordinate 37,709, forward strand.
GAGAAGAGGCTGTCCCCCTCCTTGCTCCAACCTCCTCTCATGTTGCTGATAAGGTCTCCCCTCAGCCTTCTCTTCTCCAGACTAAACAATCCCAGCTCCCTCAGCTACTCCTCTACAGGACTTGTTCTCCAGGCCCTTCACCAGCCTCATTGCCCTTTTCTGGACATGCTCCAGCACTTCTATATCCTTCTTATAGTGAGGGGCCCAGAACTGAACACAATATTCAAGGTGTGGCCTCACCAGTACAGGGGGATGACCACCTCCCTATTCCTGCTGGCCACAGTGTTTCTAATACAAAGCAGGATGCCATTGGCCTTCTTGACCACCTGCGTGCACTGCTAACTCATATTTAGTTTAGTATTGATCAATACCCCCAGATTCTTTTCCAACTTGCAGCTTTCCAACCACACATCCCCAAGTCTGTAGCTTGCCAGGGGGTTGTTATGACCCAAGTACA
>JANHFX010006392.1:38265-50923 GCA_027560015.1 Chloroceryle amazona
GCTTCCCTACCCTCTAGCAGGTCAACACACGCACCTAGCTTGGTGTCATCTGCAAATTTACTGAGGGCACACTCAATCCCCTCATCCAGATCATTAATAAAGATATTGAAAAGAACGGGCCCCATCACTGACCCCTGGCGAACACCACTCGTGACCAGACACCAGACAGATTTAGCTCTGTTCACTACCACCACTCTTTCAGCCCAGCCACCCAGACAGTTTTTTATCCAGCCAGAGTGTATTTATCCAAGCCTTGCACCATACGTTTCTGAAGGAGAATGCTGTGGGAAACAGTGTCAAAGGCTTTACTAAAGTCCAGGTAGACAATGTCCACAGCTCTTCCCTCATCTACTAGCTCTTCCCCGTCCATATAGCTATGATGGGCTACGTATTCAGGAAAAATCACCTCTGTGGGAAGAGGTTATATGTTTTTTTTTTTACTCCAGCTCATGTTACTGGAAAATCAGACAATCTTACAAAACCCTTTTTACATTCCGTACCTGAAAGTTGGTCCATATTTCTGAAGGCATGCTTGTTTTTTTTTTCTAATGGTATTAGTTAGAGATATGGGAGACACTACCTTTCTCTGCAAATTTAGATATGGAGATCTCTTCAAGACATGTCTGTTGCATATCTTTCTCAAGTATCTCTCTAGCACAAGACAGTCTTTCTTTTTTCACTCTTTACTGCAGTTAGTTTCTGCCCTTCTTCTTCTCCCCAATTCTGCACATTCCCATCTATTATGGTTCATTTCTTGTAATCAACATGCTGAACTTCTATTTCAATTTTTCCCTTATTTGGCGGTATGGATGGGCTTGCTCCACAAAAGACAAAACACTCCACAGTATCTTTATTATTGTGTTTTGACATTTTTTGATTCTCATGTAATTATATGCTGAGTTACTTTGATATGGACTGATTCAACATCTGAGTGTTTTATTGGTTTGTGTACAGTCAGTGTTAAAAATTACTTTTTTCTTTTACAGTGACAAACTCCCCATATTTTTTCCATCTTGTTTTCATTAGCTTTTCTTGATGGTAGGTCAGGTTAGGTGATTTGCCATGACTGCTGCTTTGGTCATCTTCTAATGTTGAAGCTGACTTTTACAGAGGCTGTTCTTACCTTTGAACTTTCAGAGCAGTGTTTGTATGTGGGGTAGATTTTTTTTTTTCTCTCTCTGTGTCTTCTCTGCTGTCTCTGCTTCTCGTCTTTTTGGTTTGTCTTTGGCTTTTGTCTTTCTGTTTTTTTGGCTCATCTGTTCAGTAGCAGAGGCAAAGTTATTGTTAGCTCTGGCTGAGAGAAAATGCAAGATGGAGAGATGCTGCTTTCTTCCACAGTTTAGTTTGATGAAAGATCTTCCATTCTGAGCCTGGTTTTGAATCCCACCCTGACTTTTTCAAGCTGAAATTAATCCACCTGAAATTGTACAGACAAACTTCTGTCAGACTACAATTTTTCATGAAAACTTGACTGGTATTAGGCAAAACATTTGGGAGATATGAAGATATTTTTTAAAGTGGGGTGATCTCACTTTTTGGATAAATTCCTCATGTTGATTTTAAAGAAATGTCATGACTCAAAACTATCTTGACCAAGAAACTCCAAATTTGGGTTACTTTGTTGTTCCTGGCAAGGATAGGTGCTTTGGACTCAGTTTGGAACGTATGGGGGGTTTTAAAAATTTAGATATTAGTAACAATATCTACATACATTAGAAACACATTGGTTTTCTGAATACCACGTTCTGGCTTGTGCATTGTTTATAAACCACATTCCAACAGCCTTCATGCTCTTTAAGCAGTATGCAGTACTATACACTCTTTAGGAAGCACATAGCCAAAGGCTACCAGACGCCTGAACAGTTGCTATTATATCCACCAAGCAGGATGTAAGAAGCACTCAGTTTGAAGCATCTTGTGATCTCTACAGGAGTTTCTGCAGGGTCTGTCAACTTCATGGGCATTCTCAGGATAGTGCTGGCTGAGAAGATCCCTCAGTGTCTCTCTGGGTATATCCCAGAAGTGAGGTCTCAATGCTTCCAGCTTCTAGCCTTCCACTTCATCATGCGTAGCTCCCTGAATTAACTATGTCCTTAGGGAAGAACTTCCACATTTCTCTCAAGCTCCAGAATGCTAAAATGTGGAAATTTCCTAATCTAGAACGAAGTCTGAGGAAAAAGCAGCAGCTAAAAGGACAGGTAGGGATGTGGAAGTGCTTGTGGATAAAAGGGTAATCCTGAAATAATGTCATTACCTCAACTCCTCAGTTACTGGCAAATAAACGTATGTAAAGTACCAAATTAGGATCAACTGCCCCTAAACATCTTGATAGAGAAAATGCCTGAATCTTAGTACATTCAAAGGCAATTTGGTCTACCATGTAAACTCTGCACAGCCTCTAAATATTCTGGTTTGTAATTCCTCCAGTCCCAAGTCTGGTTTTTGGGATGTTCTGCTCTTAATCAAAACTGATATTAAGTCAGGCAAGTACTTTTTAACTGGTATTACTATGACACCTACTAGGACATCTTAAGAGTGAGCTTTGCATGAGCTTTGATTCCACTGAAATGTCAAGGCAGTAGACTTGTCCTCCAGTTGCAGATGAGTGCCAGCATGGACATTCTGGTATTAGGAGCAGGGAATTCAGCAGAGCTGGCAAAGTGAGACAGTTAACAGCGCACAAGCAAGGTGGATTAGGTTAGGTAAATTTACATTATAAAATCATTCCAACTTCCATGAAAGAAATGCTGAAATATTTTTAAATTCCTTTAATAGCACTACCTTTATTCATAGTGAGCCTGGGATAATGGTTGGACTTGATGATCTTGAAGATGTCTTCTAACCAGAACTATTCCATGATATTGTACCACCTCATAAAACCATAGTACTTAATTTAGAGTTAAAAAATTTACAGTAATTAAACTAGTGAAATCAAATCCACTTCCCAAAAAAAGGTGACCAACACAACTCTGAGAAACTGCTTTTAATGCTTCCCTTTTGACCATCCCAGCTGTCATGGGCAAAGCAGTGAAACTGAATGTGCCATACTGATTCTGAAATCCTCTGTAGAGCAGTGAACTGATGAGAAAGATAACTCTTGTTGTGAAATGTATGTGTTTTGCTGGTTTGAACACAAGACTTTTTTCCCACTCTGGAAGAATGAGAAACAAATTTACTAGACTAGTGAAATGTGCAATGGGTACCTCTCCAGTAGAGACCTTGTGTACTCCAGTGATTATAATTGGGCTAAGTTGTCCAGGCAAAAGTTTAATGAAGCTAATATGTCTCTTCTGAGAAACACTAATTACTTTTTACCTTGGGGAGGGTAAATTTTTTGACAGGTTAGGTTATAGAACACTGAATATATCCTTTCTCCAAAATCAGTCTCAACTGTGTTTGCTGTCTCTTTCAAGAAACATCAGAAATAGTTTGGGGATAAAAGATAATTTTCTAGAGAATACTTTGGTAAGACGAGAGGTCTCTAGCCAAATATGACAATAGTGAACATAGTTACTTGTGTACTTCACAGTTAAGCAATCTTATTGAAAGTTCAAAGGATTGGAATCAATTCCTCTTGGATTTCCTGTGATAATCTCAGTTGGATCATCTGCTCTTACATGTTAGAGCTCAACAATGTCTGACTCTGTTAAGGAAAAATGACATTTATTAGATACAACTTTCCTTTACAAACCTTCCTCATCTGGCTGGGGCAACACATTCTATTTTATGGGCTGTCTTGCAGCTAATGAGAGTGTATTCTAAAGAAACAGAAAGTAATACCAGATAGGGAAGAATGAACTGCATTAGCCCTTTACCTTAAAAGAAGCCATGGTGATTTTGAACTTGGCTTCTCTCCCTCCATATGTTAGAGTCCATTTAATGTATGCCACACTTTCAGGTTTTGTTAACAAAGGTTAAATTCATCCTACTTTGCATTGCTGCAGGACCTGGTTTGAAACATTCATACATTATCCAAATTCTTTACCAGCATGTTCAAGAGTGGTTGCACAGAATAATAATTTTCAGCACCTGTGTGCCAGTCTAAAAAGACTTGGTGGATGAAACTGTACATGAGCTAACAATGTGTGCTCACAGCCCAGAAGTCCAACTGTATCTTGGTTACGTCACCAGAAGCGTGACCAGCAGGTCAAGGGAGGTGATTCTTCCCCTCTATTCTGGAGCACAAGAAAGACAGGGACCTATTGGGAGCAGGTCCATAGGAAGCCCACACAAATGATCAGAGGTCTGGAACACCTCTCCTATGAAAAAAAGGCTGAGACAGTTGGAGTTGTTCAGTGCGAAGAAGAGAAGGTTCAGGGCTTTTCAGCACTTAAAGGAGGCCTATAAGAAAGATAGGGACTGTCTTTTTAGCAGAGCCTGTTGCAACAGGACAAGGACTAACAGTTTTAAAGATAGTAGATTTATACTAGATAGAAGGAAGACATTTTTTACAATGAGGGTGGTGAAACACTGCAACAGGTTACCCAGAGGGGTGGTAGAAACATTCCAGGACAGGGTGGACAAGGCTCTGAGCAACTTGATCTGGTTGAAGATGTCCCTGCTCACTCAAGCAGGCATTGGACTAGTCAACCTTTAAGGTCCCTTTGAACAATTCTATGATCCTAGCTTCATAAATATTACATTTACTCAGCTAAGCATCTGTTCTGGTCTATGTGAATTCACTGGAAGTTTTACTGTCGACTTTAAAGGACCAGATTTCACTCCCTCTTTTAAATATTTAAACAACTATATTCAGGAAATGTGATCTTGCAGAGTGCTTTGGATACACATGATAAAGGAACTAAGTTTGTGATGTGTGGTACCATGTGGTGAGAATGCATACATTGTTATTTTGAATGGTTTTGTCTATTTTTATAGAGTATTTGAGGAGAAATCCATAAATTTGAGTAGTTTAAGCTACTAATTAAGCAAGCATAGTGATCTCCCTTGTTTCCTCTGCTTCTAATGCAGAAAGTTCTCTTGCAAAAATTTACCTAAATGACAGAGGCAAGGTTGCTAAATCTGCCTACTAACACATATGGATGTTGCTTGAGCAAGGCTAAGTGACCAATAGTGATCTATGTCATGACTTAAACACAAGTATGGAAGAAAGTTTGTGCTGGCTTCTTTGAAAGAATGCTTTTGCTGATTTTTATAGCCTTCATCCAAAACCCAGTAAGAGAACATTTTAGTGCCATTAGAGCGGCAGAAGCATTTCCAAGAAAAAGGAAAAATTAAAAATCTGCATTTTCAGCAATGACTAGTGTTGGTTATTCCTCAGTTTCAAAGTTCACATGCAGAGAATTCAAAGGAAAATTTGGAAGGAAATCCAAATGAAAAGGGGCCCCAGTTTCAGGTTGTTGGTACTTTCTGCTTTTCAGATTCCTCTTTTGAAGTGTCTCCAGTCAGGCAACTAAATAGCTAGTCATTTTAGAACTCTAAGGCTCATTCTTTTCTTTCTTCCTCATCTTTTTCTTTTCCTCTTCTCTTTTCTATTAAGGTCAAATCCTGCTTCTCCTGATGCCAATAATAAAACTCCCATTGATTTCTACATGAGCAGGAAATAGGCAGTTTGCTATTTACCACAACCACCACAATGAATCTCTGGGAAGAATTCATTTATATTCATTCCAATGATGCCATGAAAAATGGGCTCTTGCTATTTTATCACATCCAAACTATTGCTCTAACTCTAACATCCTAGCTGTTGCTAACAAGTCAGTGATGATTTGTAAACCAACAATTTATGGTAACCACATTCCATCCCCATTATGATGTGTGGTTTGGAAATGGAAAAGTAATCAAGACCTCCTGTTAAGAGACTTTATTTCAGTTGATTTTTTTCTCTAAATAAAAGCATTTTTAAGGGATCATTGCTATATGTTTCCAACTCCAAATTGTTCACTTGATCTAAGCCCCATATATGCTCCAAATTCCTGCCAGGCTCTGTCTGTCAGGAGTGTGAGATCCCCAGTGGTGGCATGAGCATACTGTCAAAACTGTTTCCATCAAGGTAAGTATTTTCACTCAACTGGATAGTTTCACTAGACTGGAACCGCAGTTCCATTTCTTGGAGACAGCTATGTCCATTCCTTGAAATACTTCATAGCACTTTATCAGTACACTATAAGGGTACTCTGACATAAATAAAGGTCTCCTAATACAGTAACAAATGAAGAATTATAGTCAGACCCATGGTATGTAGTAATGCCCTTGGGAACTAAGAGCCTGCATAGTCTGTGCAACACTTTGTCTTGGCTATAAGGATTGTGGGCAGTCACTATGACACTAAGGAGGACTTTCCAGCACTTTGATGGGAGACCACCTAGAACTACTGGTAAATAGACTCATGCAAGGGAATTTTGTTCCAGTACTATGTTTTGGTACCAACTAGGTTGAAAATCCTGTTTTGATCTCTTTGACACTAATATGTTCTGTCCTTTCAAGCCTGTGTTAGATGCCTAGCAGCCTGGATTTGAGGTTAAAGACATGGTTTTTTGGTAACTTGCTAAAGGAGATAGCAATTTAGGCAGTCTAGAGAGTGCCCTAGTTATTCAGCACTAACTATGGTGTGATATGAAGATAGAGACCACACTAATTATGAGATAAAGCACTCTTCCTACTCCTTCCTCTCTAGCAAGTCACTACTTGATTAGTTTACGTTTCCCAGGACTGAGCACAATTCACTGGTGGTAGGATGTCAGCTCAAAGGGTTTATATGAATGCTCTTTTTTTCTGATTAACAAAAGATTGACTACTAAAAATCACTCTCAAATGGACTTTTTTTTTCTGACCTAAGAGTATGAAGATGTTTTGAGCAACTATGAATCCTCATGAGATGTCATGAGCCATTAACTTATATTATAATAATGATATGAAAATCTAACAAATATTTGGTTAAGTCACTTTCTAAGTAGCGGTCTCATAACATTAATGTGAAATACTTATTTTGAAGGATATTTTACCTTATTTGGTAGAACAGACTGAAAAATAAGTCACAAATCAAGGTCCATGGTAAAAAGTGTTCATGCTTCTTTCCACTCCTGACCCTCTGTTGCAAACACGATGCCTTCTCATTAGTGGCAGCACAACCATTCATGAGCCTGTGTTGGGAAATAGACCTCTGAAATTTAGTTGAAAAAACCCAACAGTATGTGTAAGAGAGAGAATAATAATGTTGAAGTAATTTCTGATCTGTCATAGTTATGCTACCAGGTATGGTGTGCAGCAATCAGCAGTGGAAAGCGGGAGGAGGTTGTAGATGGGACTGTCTGAAGCCAGCAGTAGTGTTGCCAAAAGCAGCACTAACTGTAACCTAAACTAACTTTAGGAAAGACCCTAAATGTTTCACTGAGGAGATGACCAAATATGGTCCTACAAGCTGCTAGATATGGATTCTGGTGGTCTTGAAAGGACAAGTTCTACCATGCCACAAGCTGCAGCCACAGAGCCACTCAAGCGTGATTGATGTTAGAGGCTACTCCATCCAGACAGATTCATCCTTCTTGAACAGCATTTGATAATATCTGGCCTCACTTGTTCTGGAAAAAAGTCAAAATCTCAAAGCTGGGTTGCCTTACCACCCCTTCTTTCCAAACAGCTCTTTTGGGCATGGAATAGATGTCTGTATTTCTTCTTTATTTTCACAAATATTTGCTATCCCAGTGTATATGTCTTTGGCCTAATATATCACGCTGTTCTTTAATTAAAAAGTTAACAAAAGGAAGAAGGTTGTCAACATCTGTCCAGTAGCATGAGCCTGCCAGGTAACTGGGCAAAAGCTAAACGAGTCACCATGTTTACATTAATGTTAATGCTGCGATACCACCTTGTGGACGAAATGTAAATAGCATTGAGCTGTTTGACACGCAGGTACACTGTCCGTAAGAAATAATTATACAGCACTGGTTGTGAAGGTGACTGTGGGCAGTCTAGCTGACAAGGACAATATAGTCTGAATCCTCCAGACTGATACAGTTCAGGATCTGGGCAGCTAAGAGAAGCCAAAGACACTGTGAAAATCTGCTGGAGCTGTGAAGTGTGATAGCTGGTGAAGGGTACCGCTCAATGGGCTATGGCAGTCTGATTCTCCTCCAGCATATAAAGAGAAGCAAGTAGGAGTGAAAGCATGTTCCTATGATGCTAGAGTACCAGTGCCTTTATATATAGGCAAGTACTCTGATCTGCCTGCTCTCAACCACAGTCCTCAGAGGTGCTTGCAGCTTCCTTGACAGTCTTCTACCTGCTAGCTCAACTGACATGTCCTTTGGTAGTATATTACCCTGGAGTTCAAATTCTTCCGTGGTCTTCTCTTCACATGAAAGAAAGCTGCTGTTATAATCTCAGCATTTCATGATGTTCTTCAGGGAAGAATAGAAGTCGGAACACCACCTAAAATTTCAGTTACTGAACATGTTGTTAATATGAATATTATTGGTAACCTCTTCATCTCACCAGGACGAAGGGCCTTATGACATTTAACAGATTCCAAGAGAAGGTGGCGTATACAAAATGTTATCTTCCTTTTCCCTAAAACTGAAGGAATCCCCCTGCAGGTATGAAGCACTGTTTTATCAGGAGAGGTGTACTGTCTGATGTACTCATACATGAAGTACAGAGGGATTTGAAAAACTAGTCTTATTCAGACATCTCAATTACATGCCAGAGATGATTGTCATGGTCTGATTTGGATCTTAGACAGATGAAGGCAAAAGCTTTTGAGGGACTGAGCTGCCTGTTAGTCAATAGGCTAGAGATGCAGATTTATACCAATGCCAAATTCTCTCTGTGGTCTGCTGTGAAACAAAATCAAACTGAGGCTTTACACATCCATGAACACGTCCAAAAACCCCCAGCTTATTTGATATTATAGAACAAGCTTTCTTCAATTGCTCTTCTATTAGAGTAATTCTCCCTGGTAAATTGTGTCCACTGGAGGAAGCATATGAACTTGGGCCTCTAATATGAATGGTAGGTAGTAGAATTCTTCCTGCTTTCCTTCCATCTTACCTCCCCCATCCTCTAAATTTTTATAAGACAGATTGAGCAATTTTTCCAGGATTGCCTCTTCCAAGCTCAGGAACGGTCAATCCTGACACACAGGAAACCAAGGAGAGACAGCAGGAAGCCTGCGTGGATGAAACAAAGAGCTCCAGACAATCCTCAAACATAAATAAGAAACATACAAGAGGTAGAATTAGTTTCAGATCTCCCATAAGGAGTATAGACATATTATATCATGCAGGGATGAGGTTAGGGAAACCAAAGACCAGCTGGACTTGAATCTGGTGAGGGATGTAAAGGGCACTTCCACAAATAGAACTGTAGCAAAATACTAAGGCAAATGTAGGTATGCTGTTGAATGGGGTCATGGAAAAGTCTGAGGAACTCACTGACTTCTTGGCTAGAAAAATGGGACAACAAGATTCTCAGAGAAGTGCAAAATTGTACACCTGAGGACGAGCAGCGCCATGCACCAATGCAGGCTGGGGGGATCCACCAGCCGAAAAGCAATTTAGTAGAAAAAGCCTGTTGGCCTGGGCTTGCTGGTGGACAACAAGTTGACTATAAGCCAGGAATGTGCCCTTGAGGCAGAGATGATCAACAGCATCCTGGGCTGCATAAGGAAGATCATTGCAGGCAGATGGAGGAAAGTGATCTTTCCTTCCTTTCTCCTCATTACCAGTGAAAACACATCTTGAGTGCTGCAGCCATTGCTGGGCTTCCAGTACAAGGACATGGACATACTGCAGCAAGTCTAATGAAGGATCACGAAGATGATTAAAGGACTGGAGAATGTAACATACAGGGAGCTGCTGAGAGACGTGGGACTGTTCAGCCTGGAAAAGAGAAAGTTCAGTGGGATCTTATCAATGTGTATAAATACCTAATGGGGAGAGTAAAGAAGGTGAAGACAAACTCTTCTCAGCAGTATCCCGTGGAAAGGAGAAGAGGCAATGAGCACAAATTCAAATACTGGAAATTTCATTTAAATATAAAAAGCTTTTCTGACTGTAAGAGTGGTCAAACACTGAAACAGGGTGCCCAGAGAGTTTGTTGAGTCAAAGAGATAGTCAAAGTCTGTCTGTGCACAATACCGAGCAACCTGCTCAAGTTGACTCTGTTCTGAGTAGGATGTTAGACAATCTCCAAAGTCCCTTCCAACCTCTGTTCAGTAATATTTTCATTATTCTAAACACAGTTCTGATAGGAGCAATGTTTCTGTGTACTACCTCTTGATCCCTTTTTGGCAGAGAGAGGAAAAACATTTCTCTCTTTTGATTCTACTTTCAGGATAACATTCATCCCACAGGTATTGTGGGATGTGAGTGACTGAGTCCTTGCTCTCTTCATCACTGTCCCCTGCCCTACTTCCTCTATTGGCCAGATAAATTTACTGAAGAATCACAGATCCGTTTTGGTGCCAGCTTCTGTCTTTTCAAGGAGATTAGAAAGGCCAATATATACATAGAGATAGATTTTTTTTTTAATTTTTTTTTTTGGTGGTGTGGCAGAAGCACAGGATAAAGTTAGGGCATGAAGGGCAGTAAATACACTACAGATGCTCCTCTATACCAGCTCTGTGAAAGAGTGGTCCTTTACTTCAAGAAGAGACCCCTCACCCCTTACTCTGCCTGAAGCACAGAAAAATTTCTACACAGGGCTACTATGAATCTTAGGCTCTTTCCCCTTTATGCTCATCTACTGTCATTTTTCTCATGTCTTCCACAGACCAGTACTGAGAAATAGTACAGATGCCATGGAGAAATGGGTTGTGTACTAAAGACCTTAAAGATGTCTTAATTTCATCTGCTGAGATCTTGCTAGTGAAAGATTTTCATGTCATGCTGAAAATAACAACTCCTTTACAGAGGGTGGAAGTCTGGTAATGTGACAAATGCTGAATCTGTTTCTTTCTCTGGAGAGAAATTGATAGCAGAAGACTCTGTTATGGTGTTCAGAGGAATTTGGAGCAAAACAGTTCTTAATGGGTTTTGTTGGTGCCCTCAGCTATCGGAGTACATTCTTCCTCATTTCTATGAGTTGATTTCCTTATGTAAAAAATTACTTCTCCTTTCTCCATGTTTCCTAAATGATATAATTTATCTTACTGTCTTGCACACAAATATAAAGAAGATTCCATAATTTCAAAATGGATGTATTAGAAAGTGCAAAACCTGAACTTTCTTTCTTGAATTCTCAGGCAACATAGTGGGCCATGTAGCACAGCCTATGACAACTCTTTGAGAGGTGCAGCAGAAGGGGTGGAGGTGTTGCCCTCTATGTTAAGGAATGGATAAACTGTGAATAGTTGTCCCTGAAGAATAGCCATGAGAAGGTTGAGAGCCTATGAGTGAGAATTAGGGATCATGACAATAAAGGGAGCCTTGTGGTTGGTGTTTACTACAGGCCACCCAATCAAGGGGAGGTTATTGATGAAGCCTTCACACTCCAGCTCCAGGAGACATCACGCTCGCAGGATCTCATCCTGCTGGGGGACTTTAACCACCCTGACATTTGCTGGAAAAGTAGCATGGCAAACTGTAGGCAATCCAGGAGATTCCTGGAGTACCTGGATAACAACTTTTTAAAGCAAGTAATAGACAGTCCTACCTGAGGGGATGTGGTTTTAGACCTAATGGTGACCAGCGCAAGAGAACCAGTTGGGGACATCAAGATTGGAGTCAGCCTGAGCTGCAGTGACCACTCACTGGTTCAGTTCACTGTGCTAAGGGGTATAGGAGAGATGAAAAGCAAAATCAGCACTCTAAACTTAGGAAAGCAAACCTCCAGCTCTTCAATGAGTTTTTCAACAGGAGCCCTTGGGAGCAGTCCTCAGAGATAAAGGATCAGAGCAGAGCTGGCAGATCTTCAAGGAGGTTTTCCATAGAGTGCAAGATCTCTCAATATCCACATGCAGGAAAACAGGCAAGAAGGGAAAAAGACCAGCATGGCTGAGTCATGAACTGCTGGTTGAACTCAAGAACAAGGTGAAATTGCACAAACAGCTGAAACAGGGACAGATATCCTGAGGGGAATACAGGGACACTACCCAGTTACTTAGGGACAAAGTCAGGAAGGCCAGGGTGCTTCTAGAGCTGAACTTGGTGAAGGATGCAAAGAAAAACAAAAAGGGATTCTGCAAGTGTCTAAATCAGAAAAGGAAGTTCAAAGAAGGTATACACCCCCACCCCACCCCCCGGTGATTAATAATGGAGAATTAGTAACAATGGATGAGGAGAAGGCTGAGGTACTCAATAACTTTTTTGCCTCAGTTTTCCCTGGCAACCTCTCTCCTCACAGCCCTCCAGTTGGTGGCCCACAGGAAAAGGACCAGGTAGACAAAGTCCCTCCCGCTGTAGGCAAGGACGAGGTTCATGATCACCTGAGGAACCTGAACATAAATTAAGTCCGTGGAACCTAATGAGGTGCATACCAGAATACCAAAGGAATTGGCTGATGCAGTTTCTGAGCCACTCTCCATAAAATGTGGCAGTCAGGTGAAGTCCCTTGTGACTGGAAAAAGGGTAACATTGTGACCATCTTTAAAAAGGGTAAAAAGGAAGACCCTGGGAACTACTGCCCTGTCAGCCTCACCTCTGTGCCTGGGAAGATCATGGAACAGATCCTCCTGGAGGGTATGCTAAGGCACACGGAT
>JANHFX010006394.1:0-19902 GCA_027560015.1 Chloroceryle amazona
ATGCAGTTAGGAAAACAAAAGCTCAGCCTGAACTGAAATTGGCCAGAGAGGTCAGAAACTTCAAGAAAGGGTTCTTCGGATACATCAACAACAAGCAGAAGCAGAAAACTGGCCCACTGTTAAACAGGAGAGGTGAACTAGTCACCAACAACTCTGAAAAGGCAGAGAGGTCCTCAACACCTTCTTCACCAGCACCACTGGGTCCCAGGCCATGGGAACAAACATCCAGCCTGACACAGACACAGACCTGCTGTCAGAGAAGGAAGGGTTGGTGTGTCAGTTACTACAGGAACTTGATTTGTACAAATCAGTGGGCCCAGGTTTGTTCATCCTTAAGAGAAGGCTTAGGGGAGACCTTATTACTATGTACCAGTACATGAAAGGTGGCTACCAGGAAGATGGAGACTCCCTTTTTACAAGGAGTCACGTGGAAAAAGACACGGGGTAGTGGGTACAAGTTACTCCTGGGGAGATTCCAATCAGACTCCAGAATGAAAATTTTCACCATGAGAACAATTAGACATTGCAATAACCTCCCAAGACTCAGCTTGACAGGGTGCTGGGACACTTCATTTAAACTGTTGGGTTTTTTTTTTCTTTTCACCTTGAAAGGTTGAACTAGATGATCCTTGAGGTCCCTTCCAACCTGGTATCCTATGATGCTATGAGACAACAGTCTCCTTTTGTAAATCATATTGAAATGAATAAACACTAGTGAAAACAAAAGTAGCAATATCTTGGTAGGCATCGAGGTGTCTAACACTGTTATATACAATATATCATACTGCAGTCAAGAGTTAGTTTCCTTACTACATTAAAAATGAATGTATAATGTAATAAATGCCTTGCAATGATTGGTACATTCTCTATCAACTGAAAGAAACAATTACTTTAAAAAATTGAGCTTATATATTCAGGGTGACTTCAAAATTTTCCTCCTACTTTCTGTTTCTGAAATTACTTACAGCCTTCGCTGGGTACAAATGATCCAACACAGGGCTTGGAGAGAGGTCTGAACTCCACCTTGAAACCTTCAAGGAATCCCTAAAGGTAGGGACTGACTTTCTATTTCATAGTAATGTGACCATTTCTCATACTAGTGCTTGCATAGGAACCAAAGTAAATAATGACTCTTCAACTATGTTTTCCAAGCTATTTGCAGGCTTGACAACAAAATCGATCCCTTCTAAACTGCTAGGTAAACACGACCAGTAAAAGCATTGTGGATACAACTCAGCTTATGCCTATGCATTTCCAGATGACAAAGATGCAGTTCCACAGTGGCACATCCTTTAAAAGCTTTATATTTAGACTCTATTTTTCCAAGAAGACAGAATCAATGTAAAATACTGGCATTTTTTTTTTTAAAAGTTCTCCGGTATGCTGTAACTTTGAGGGTGGCAACTAATGAAATAACAGACTCTAAGAAAACCTAAATCTTTGAGGCAGCTAATATGAAATAACCTCACTCAGCAAGTGGTATAATAACACTGAACAGTGGACGAGAAAAAAATGACTTTACTTGCAAATTCTAAACATAATTGTCAACAGTCAGTGTCTAAGAAGGCAAACCTAATTGTAACTGAAGTTATTCTTCACTTCATGTTTTTCCCAAGGACCAAATACACTGGAAAATGCAGCTTCCGACTGTGAAATGTGGACATATCCAGAATGTGGGTAACCTCATAAGTGCAGACTCTCCTTCTTTCTTAAAGAAATTTAAGAATCAAACCCCCCCCTTATTATTTGGATAAATCCTTCTTACAAAGATTTAAGTATTTCAAAGGTGTGTACAGCCTGCTAAAGTCAGAGAGGGACACTGACTACAAAGTCTGCTGCGGGAGTCATCAAGAACCAATGGCCTTCTGCCATGGTCTCCAGATTGGTCCCAAATACCTCTGAATGCTGAATTACGACTTTAAGTTAGGCTTATATTCCTCTATAGATTTCCATCTCAAGTATGTATGTTACAGTAACAGCTCAAGATCTATACTAGATGATTACACTTTTAAATAGCTGAAAAATACTAGATTCACTATTTTAAAAGTGCATATTAAAACAATGGCCTAGTGAAATTAAACATGATCTAAGCATTTCTACACTATATTCCACGCTCCAGTACTACAGGTGACGTGTCTGTATTTGTACTAGTCTGTATCTGCTTGTCAATTAACATTCTCCTCATGACTCCTGTGCATAAAACCAAACAAGTCCATCCTGAAACAGTCTACTCTTGGGAACGGAATGATTTTCCTAGCCCTTTCTTTATTCATGCTATTCTAGGCTCTGGAATTCAAAAATCATGCAGTTGAGCTCACTCCTTTCTCTGTTTTCCTGCTCTCTGCTACAGTTTTATCCTATAAAATATATGTAATAATGGCTATATGGCTCCCTTGTGGAGATATTACAAGAAATATCCAGCTCCTATTTCAATGCATTTTTAACATAGGAAACATTTTACAAGCACTAAATCACACTGTTATTAACACTTCACTAAGTGAAAACAAGTATTTTTTAATTAACACCACATAGCCTGAAGATAAATGCAGATTATTGACAATAATAGAAGCCTATCTATTTCACACACCGGCAACCAACATCAGTTGAATGACTCAAAAACCACATGTGCAGAAAACCTTTCCTGTTGGATTTTCCTTTAAAATACTGTGCATATAAGGGCAGATGCTGGGTTGAAACAAAACACCTTATCTCCACTGTTTTTAATGGAGCTCATTTGTATCAGCAAGGGATCATGACCTTCACAGGCATTACAGATTCTTCTGCACTCCAAAGTATATAGATACAAACTAGGATGTTTGCATTAGCTTTACAACCTGAAAAGACTCAAGGACGTGTCTCTCAGGTGGGTACATGCCAACACTTAGCAGTATTAATGAAGACAGCGGTAATTCTACAAGCTTCATGCTTTCAGTTGAAGAGATACATTAAAGTAACATAGCTATTCTGACCTGGGTTTTAATTTCACTTTGCTTATACTTCTTAAGTGCTACAAATGTTTATCTAATAGTTGCACTGTGTCTCCATTCTGAAAACTGATCAATAGATTATAAAGAAGATTTGGGCAGAACTACTTAAGTGATCGTCTCGTCTCTTCAAGTACTGAGGCTAACAGATATGGGCTAAATTCATTAAATATATATATATGGATACAACCAGCCATAGGTATTTAAATAGTAAATACTATTACTTCATTATGTGAATCAAAGAATACTCCCCTTTAGCCATAGCCAAGAATTCAGTTACCACACAGAACTGAAGTACTCTCATTAGCAGAAGGAAAATAAACAAGATCTAGCCAAGTGAAAGGGAGACAGTTTATTTGGGTATGTACTGGTGATGAAGTACAAAAACTTACTTAAGCTTGAGAGGCCACACCCCTTGAGGTCCCCTTGTAGTCATCAGAGAAAATAATAACTTCTGTATGACCTCTGAAGGTCCCAAGCCTCTACTTGCTAGAGAGGGTGGTGAGAGAGGCCTAGTTTGGTAGGTTGAAGTTTTGTCTCGTGCATAGTCCCCCAAAATACTCATTTTAAATTCAAAAAAAATCCCACCAACTTTTAAAAGGAAATTCTAATAGGCCTTCAGGAAGTACCCTGGGTATTTTGGACATACCCACCTGAAACAGGTATCAAGATTTCAAATATAAAGTCATTGGCTTTCAGAAGTAAAATGTTCCAGAAGTAAAATGTTCAAAAGCACATCTGCAGACTCTAGCTTTTCAATGTTGTGAAGTAAAAGGGAGCAATATTAATTTATCACATCCATGGTGATATCAGACATCTTCTGAACTCCATACTCCAGAACAGCTGGAGTCTTAGCTATAAACTTAAGAACTACTTTACTTTAGTTCTAAAGGATTCCTTCGAGTATTTGCATGGCAACATCACAGTCAGGAGATTCTATCCGTGCCATTATGCAGGGCCTCCATAATACAGCAGCTAATTAGGATCTAGACTGCAAAGAGCAGAAGTGCTCAGGATCTACCTATACAGGAAAGGTGATGTTGGAGTAGAAAACGCAATTACTAGAGATTGAGCCTCCCTCTGAATTTTTAAGAGCTGTCCTTCTCAGCAAAGTTGTCTGGAAGAAAATAAACAGGGTTATAAACAGACTGTATCTATAGCAGTTTAGCTGTATCATACATGGCTGTTGTGCCACTGACTACAGGAACTAGAAAGCTGTAATTTATCTTGACAGGCATCCTCACTTTCTTTCCTTCAACACCACTATGAAGAATTATTTGTAAACACCCAAAACAGGCTTGAGATTCAGAGCATTCCTGGTGTTTGAGGACATTCAGATGTAAGTTCATCTGTATTCCAGGGCTTACATATTGGTTTGAAATAACAGAAGTCGAAAGAAAGCAATGATGCTTCACTGGAATGTTTAAAATTACATACATGATTAAAACCAACTTTATAGCCTTAATTTATATTGTACTCAAAGCCTCTCCTGAAAATAGAATTCCATACTTATAGGCCAGAATCTAAGCATGTGTTTTATGTCCTGGGGTGTGTCTGTTCCCAAACTCTTGTACAATCTTGGGAGGACTTAACAGAAAAAAATAACCCAACCCCCTAGCATGAATTTCATTGCTTATCTCCAGCAGCTGTACCATGACTGTGATAAACATCTTTTGATTTAGTTCTGGGTATCCAAGGACAGTTTTGTTTTTAAAAAGAATAACATATTTATGAAAATATTTTTTTAAATATCAAGCTAAAAGGTAAACAGCAATCAATACTAATAAGTTAATAAATGTGAGAGCTCTGATTAAATGAGTGATCATTTCCAGCTATGTGCTGACTGACAATAATCCTATACTCAATAATAATAGGGTCCAGTACATTTTACCTTAATAAAAAAACCAAACCCTTACCCAACCTAAACAGCACACTGAAATAAAGTCACAGGCCCTATAAAGATACCTGACATTTTATGTCTGTCATTACAACTTAGCATTTAACATTTTTTGGTATATGGAGTTTATACAGGTTTCCTCTTTGAATTATAAAGTAATTTTGAATTCTAGCCCAATTCTAGACAAAGCCATAACAGTGATAAAAAGAAGTTGTATAAAAAGCAGTTTCACAATTTCTTATGTGTGTTAAAACAATGTCACTGTTACTTAGGAAAATTCCATGCATGGATTGACTATGCAAAGACAAAAATAAGATTTTATTCATATCCAGCTCATAGAAACCCTGATCTTTCAAATCCTGCTGTGCAATTCAACAAAGTAAAGACAGCTACAAGGATCTGTCTCAAAAAAAATACCCCAAACCATAAGGTTTTATAAGGGAAGATGTAGTTCAATCCTGTCAGTGTCTTCATTTACAGTAAAACTTACTAAGAGAGAAGGACCAAGAGCTTTGTCAACTTGATTATAGTGGGTTTGCCTCTGCCAAAATTAGTTAATACAATGCTTCAGGCATCAGTAAGTAAATAAAACTAAATTTCACTGCTTAGATTCTTTGCTGGGGGAAAGCAAAGGACTTGTCACCTTGAAGGTCACACGAAGAATGAAGAAATCAAGGATGAGTGCTTACCTAGGAAACACCTCCAAGAAGTGCCAAGCTGCCAGGGGCAGCCACACCACAAGAACAGTAACAGGGCTCCAGAAACAGCCTGATGAAGGATGAAACATGGTAGGCCCAAATCAGCAGTGTCTGAATAACCTCTGTGTTCCCCGCAGCTCTTCTCAGGCCAGTGGGCCTTACTCTAGTCAATCTGCTTGCCACCAGGCTGCTGCTGTCTGAGCCTCCTCCCTGCCCCCTGCACTGCCCCTGCTAGCTGCAGAATCTGCATGGCACAGCATCTCTGGCATTAGGACCTCAGTGTCCCTGCTTTTATTGGGGCAGCCTAAGTGCAGTATAAGCAAAATGCAAAATCCAAGCCTCAGCTATCTTCTTATCAAACTGCTCTTTGCACCCAAATGCATCTGGTTTCCTAGTTCAATCTAATATGAAGAAGAGACCTCTTAAGTTTTCTTTCTTAATGCCTTCTCGTCTAATTTTTGTCTCCTAAATCCTTCAGTCTCATTACTGTTCAGTGCCAGCCCTACAGTTCCAGCACAGTAGGAACAAAGACTCTTGTAACCAACAGGAAAACCCAAAGAAATGTGCATGCTGTTAAGAACCTCTCTCCACTTCCTTGTACCAATCTGTACATCACAAGGCCCTAGGAATATTTACCCCTAACATGCAGAATTAAGAGAAACAATATTGTACCTTTAAAATTTTCAACAACTTCCAAGAACAAGATCCCTCACTAAAGGTCATATGTTACTTAAATAAACCAAAACTATGCCCTTTAAAATCTTTTAAAACCATGTCTTTGTTCCTCATGCTGAAAATGGATAGGAGTAACTCTGAGTAAAAATAACCTTATTGAAATAATGGGACTATTTAGATGCATCAACAATTATATGAACATTTTTCTATTTATTTTTTCCCCAGAAATCTTTAAGAACTGACAGAAGTGCCACCCTATTAACAGCTACCTAAGAAATCTCTTAAATGAACATTTTAGAAGTTATTGAAGGAATCCTCTGCCAAAACAGTAAAGGTAAAACTTGACATTTCTGACATTTCAAAGAACAAAAGTTCCTTTGAAAAGGAAAAGGCTCCCAGGCCTTTTCATACAGCAAAAAAGCCTGCAAAAGGAAAATCATCTCTAAGTGTATTTATTACCTTCCTTTATTAATACAAGAAACACAAAGAATTAATAACGCATGAGTGAAGCTGAGGATCATTGTTCACTTGGTAACACAGACCCCCTACTCTAATAAACCAAGTCTAGTGCACTTAAAAAGATTTTTAAAGACACCTGATTCAAGAAAATCTATTTATGTGAATGAGTGAGTATATTTAAAAAGGGCAAAAATATACAAGGAAAAAAACCCAAACAACAAAACAACAAAAACCCAGAAGAAACACACACAACAAGGGGATGAAAAATCATATGCCACTGAGCAGATAAGGAACCTTTCATGTGGAACTGTTTCTTATCATAGATATTTTTTTTCTCCACAACCTCTTCAATATGAGATTGTAATTTTTTCCTTCTTCAAGCCATCCTGGACATCCCTATGGATCTAATGCTGTGAGAAGTACCCCATTAGAAATTAATTACATCAGCCTCTATCGGTATCAGTTGGAGTATCGAGGGCCCTCCTCACTGTCTGAATTACCCTTTTTCAATTGATATGCAAGAAAAATCTTGAATTTAAAGCCTCTTGGTATAACTCCCTTTTAGCATTCAGTTATACCTAGTTCCTAATACTGCAAAAAAGTGTAATTCTAAAAGAGCATGGATAAAACAGCCTAAAAAAACCCCAACACAATAATTATTCAGAATGTATAACCCTTTAATAAAAAAATAAAAAAATCTAAAAACCCCAAACAAAACACAAAGCCCCATAGATTTTCATCCTAATTCATCCTAAATTCTCAGAAGTATGTTGCTGGAATATGTATAATATTGTACATTCTAATCCACTTTCCAAAACATCAGTGTCAGGCACCTGACACTGGGGGGGGGCAGCCAAGGTGTCTGAAAGGACAGAGTTGTACCCCTGGTTTCTGTTGAGAGTCAGAATCTTGAAAGTCACCATAAGCAAGCCAAAGGAGGGAAGGAGGAAGCTATGTTGTTTTCAATTTTTATTCCTTCTGACTGATATATAAGGCAAATATCTTATTATATCAGTTTTTCTCTTTCACATTAGCAATCTTAGAAAAAATCAGCATGGTTCCAAGGTGATCCTAAAAAAAGCCCCATGATTTTTCTACTACTTACTTGGGGAAAAAATGTCTCAAGAAGTGAACAGATTCATTTTTTTTTGCTATTGCAAATTAACTATAATTATCACTATTTCTAATGCAAAGTCAAAAGTCAGAGGTACTTCCTATTTGAAATACAACAGTCTTTACACTTGATAGAGAAATCATTAAGGTACTTCATTTTTGTTTGTTTTGCAGCTTTAAAACTATGTGAGGAATTGGCAGGGAATAAAAAAATAAGTTAAATTTCCTTTAGTGACAGATGTCACTATAATTCACGGATGATGCAGGGATGAAAGGCAAACCTAACTAGACACAGAGCAATATCCAAACTATCAAACTGACAACAAGAAGCATACTTAAGGCTAGTCTGCTTTTTACTAAGAAGTCATTTTCTAAGTTCCTAGTAAAGAAGTTTTTAATTGAATATCCATCTACTATTCACCAAAGCATTCCAGCAGTTTTACAGCAGGAAAAAAGGAAATTAGTTAGAGAAAAGCTCATCCTACAGCAGCAGTGTAAGACTTCCCTATGATGAACTACCATATAAATTGCCTAGAGATTATATGCTGTTAGGAGAGCGAGGAAGGTGATGGAGGGGGAAGAAAATTCAAAATAAAATAAAGCAGAGCTGCTGAGACAGTCCTTCTCATCCAGATTGTTTAAAGGTCTTGGCTGTACTCTAAATCAAAGAGGTATGGTCTTAACCAGGAGTCATAAGCAGGGAAAAATATCCAGCACTAGTCTACTCAAATTATTCCATACCTAGGGACACCCTGAGTTAGGACAAGTTCCAAAGTGGTATTCCTGCATTTTTCCAAGACAACAAAACCAAACTTGCTGTGGGTTTAGATGGGGTATTACACAGCACTACATACTACATAAATAGTTTCCAGTGGACTTGAGTAGAACACCATTCAAATAAATCAGCATTACATACATATACACAGATGCACTATTTTTTTATATATATTTTTAGTGATTACAAATCTATTGCTGAAAAAAAAGATCTCCTATAATTCCTCAGAGCCACTCCATCCCATCCAACAACATCACACTTTCTCCTTACATTCCCATTAGAACAAGGAGCAGCATGAAGAGATAAGGAAGGCACAAGAGTAAAACTAAGAAGGTAATTGCTTTTCCTTCCTTTATAAAGTTTGCTGTGTTGACATATTATTCTGAGATAATCTCTAAAATCCTATTCATGAGCAGTTACAGCTCAGACATGATGCTTCTTTTAACAGAAACCCAGCATATTTTTGTATCACCATGGACAGGTAGCGAAGATTTATTTCCCTGATTCCCTTCATCTGAGATTTCAGCTATGCACATGGCCATAAACAAAGGAAATACCACTTGTAATTATTAAAAAACCCACAACCCCCCCACATTTCATTTCACTCACACATAAATCAGACTCTATAATATTTCTCTGGACTGATTTGAAGGGAGCTGTTTGAGACAAACATGGGTGGAAGCGTGACAGGCAAAGTTTGGTCACTTCAGCTAACATGCATGTTACGGATTTGGGTTTGTTCATAACCACAGTTACAGATAAAGTTAAAGGCTGAAAGCCCAGACAGACAAAAAACTGTCATTCCATGTAATTATGTATCAATCCCTTTCTAATCTGGAGCAATTAAATTACTTTAACACCATACTGTGATATAATATGTGACTCTGCGAGGCTGGGAGTCAATGTTCAGTGAATGAAAATTCAGCTTTTAGGGAGAGGACTTAGGCAAGTGGTTTAAACACTCAGCTCTTAAATTTACAAATACTTCAGCTAAACACTCATCAGCATCCTGCACATATAACAAATACAGATTGTATGATTTCCTTTATGCATGTCTTGTCTACACAGAGGACTATAAGCCAAGGAGGTAGCAACATAAGAGGTTTTGGCAATCGTCAGAGCAAATAATAAAATTTGACGCAGTCAATTCACCAGGTGAATTCAGTACTATCAGTCACCCCTGAATAAAACATAGCATTATTTATAGCAACTCAGGGAAATGACTCCAAGGTATTATTCCCAGAAGCTTGTGACTAAATGTTTTCAATACTCAAATGCTATTTAAAAAAAAAAAATTAAAAAATCCCTATTGTTAACTAGAGAAAATCTATTCCACATCAGAGTTTCTGCTGTTAGCACTTATGCAGGAAAGAACATGAAAGAGATTGATAAAAGAGCACTTGAATGATCCTTTTACACTGATGACTGCCAGGAAAGGGGCCATTGCATAGCTATTTATTTAGCAGATTGATTTGGACAGTGAGAAGCTGGAGCATTACTGTGGCTGTTGGATTATACTCTCAGTACAAGTTTAAAGATCCAGGGTTTCTGTGATACAAGAGAGGGGAAAAAAAAAAAAAGGCAATTTGTTAAATGTAGCAGCTAACAAACGGAGCAAGGGAGGCTGTATGTGATGGCATGCAGGGAAGACAAGTGAAAATTACAGTCTCCTACAGGGCAGGGATCTGCAGAATCCCGCATAAGATCAGGAAAGGCTGTTATTCAGGGCATATTCCTCTGCAGTTCTATGCAGAAACTCTCTGAGGTTTTTCCCCTATTTATTTTTACAGAGAAAAGCCCCCAAATATACCTGCAGAAAAATTCAAACTCGGCATGCAACATTTTTTACATTCTAATGAAGTGATCATACTGGAAGCTCTCTTTCTGCAGGACTTTGAGATTAAACATTGGAGAGAATTTTTGTTTAAATTAAGATTTCCATGTTTCATTTTTCACTTTTTTTAAAAATCATTTACATCCCTAATTAGCCAAAGAATTAATGTACTGCAAATTAACCTAAATTTGCATAAAATTGTCATCAGCTCCATGAAAGAGTAAACAAAACAGGCAAGGAAATAACAGTGTCTAACTAGAATAGGATCAGTAGAGAAGTAACTAGGAATTGTGTTGGGCAAAGCTAGGAGCAGAAGAAAGATTCATTAAAAGTTTAAGAGAAATGGGTCTAAATCCTGTGCTGATGCATCATTAATTGTACAGAGTAAGATTTTAACTGACAGGCAGCAGAGAAGATCAAGAAAAGCACAAAGTCCTTCATATTAGCAGAAAGCTATTAATTAAAATTAATTAAAATTTTAAAAAGCCAACTATTAATACATAGATAGAAGAAAAGATATGAGAAGTACGATGACTTGTGGCTACAGAAAGTAAGAGTCATGCAGACAGATGGATTTTAGAGGTCAAGAGGAACATACCCTGTCGAGGTATGGCCTACGATTTCCACAGCAGTGTTCATACCTTTAGGTAGCCACACATAAGATAGCAAAGGGTAACAGAAATGCTCTCTGAAAGAGAAATCAGTATTTTGTAACAACACCCATTATCTCAAAATCAGGCAAGGTGTCTGAAAACCCAATGACATGAGGTAGTTTCATGGATATCACTGCTGAATGTACATATCCTGGCAGAAACAGAAATACCTAACAAATTCAGGTGAGGTTTTTAATGGAGCAAAACGTACTTTAAAAGGATGCTGCTTATGTTTTATCAAGAGATCAGTACAAATTGCAAACCCAGGGTCTAGGAAGGTTGTGCTGAAGGTAAACAAGCATTCTTCTGTCCCCTTGGCATACCTTTATTGGCACAGTATCAGAGATATGGTGCAGTCTGCCACCTTATAGTAGAAAAAAAAGGTGAGAAAAGAAACTTTTAAAAAGTCAGAAAAATAGAATAAAGTGACTTTTTCATCAATGCTGTAATATCACAGAACTCAAAGAACAGTTTTTCCTTTAAGATTTATAGTCATCTCTTCACTTTCAATGAAATAAATTAAATACATGGATGAAATCTAATGAGTAACCTCCTCTTTCTATAAATCTGTGTTACTGAATTATACGTGAAGTTTGAAGAACGTTAAAAATACACAAAATTAGAAGATCTAAAGCAAAAGGTTAAGTAGGATTGTTGCAAATATTGTTCACTGGTTGCAATGCACACGTAAATTCAGACAGATGCTTTTACATTAATGAAATATTCAGGCTGTGTTACAATGACATGTAACCAGGGTCTTAATAGGTAGGTTGTTTGCATACCCTAAAACTGGGCACTTTCATGCACCACTATGTAAGACTTGAATTTTTTCCTTATATATCTCCAGAGTGCTCACTTTCAGACCTTCCTTATCACTCCTCAGCATAGTGCATGTTCAGAGTTAGTTCAGTTAACTCCTCACCATACGACTGCTGCATAAAGAAGAAGAAAGAAGTGGAAGACAACTGTCCATGCAGACTGCACACTTCAAGGAACAGTTTATTGGCAGGGAAGTCTTATTCATTCTTTGCATGTCCTTGTATATATGCTAACAACAGATGCAGTCAGTTACCATTTTCATTTATTAGCTGGCAGATAGTTTTAAAGTTTCTTGTGCAACTACTGATGGTAACACCACCCTGTCAAAAGCCACATGTAATAAAAGTGATGATGGAGCTCCAGGTGGCAACACAGATGCCATCTAGAGTTACAATCTCAGCCCAGCCGCAGAACTTTTATAGGGCTCTTATAATAATCTCTGGCTAATGTAGGATGGCTCCTTTCACTAGTTTACTACCAGGCCCAGATACAGCTTGCCACCCACTTCTATCACCCTCTTGAATCAGCTGGACATAGATCTCCCAGCAGTAAGCATCAGTAAACTGAAAAAACTTCAGGAAGTGACTGTTCATTGACTGTGTGGTATATGAAACATCATTCATGTTGAGAAAATAGTACTGAAGCATGCATTTAAAGATTGTGCTAGTATGCATCCTGCTGATAGGGTGTAAGTGGGAACCTTAATTCCACCATCTCCCTGCTGCTTCAGGTTTTGTTGCTTTTAAATATAAACCTATGCATTTGATGATACACAGACGTATTATTCAAGCATTCAAACATGAACATTTGGAATTTGCATTCATAGGCGAATATAAATACAGGTAACAATATGTCAGATTGTATTTGGTTTATTTTATACACACTCTGTGGACTGAAAGAGCTGCCAATACTGCAGGCTGATCCAATGGAAATCTGAAAACAGCAGGTGCACAAAACGGAGTGACTAACCTGACAGTTTACCATATTTGAGAGCCACCTGTTCCAACACTGCAAATCCAATAAAACTAAAGACACCATTACATTGGCCATGCAAAATACTATTAATAAATGCTATGGAAAGAGAATTGAGTTATAGTGAAATTGTGAATGAGATTCTGAGAATGACTATAATGTTAAATGTATTTACCTTACTTCAGGCTTTCATGACTAAAATACCTACTGCCATGCAGTTTGGCAGATGGTACACATGAACAGTATGGCAGAAAATAATCTTTCTTCTGTAATTCCTCCCACTCAACTCTTGTTGCACCAAAAGATAACCCTACATTCCTATTCTAAACTCGCAAGTAAGATTATATGCTTGGGGTGGGGAGAAGGGGAATCAGTTGAAGCATCCTGTATATGAAAATGAAAAACATGTTCAAAAACTTCAGTGCTGAACGTATAACTTTAGTCTGGCATCATCTTTAACTTACACTCGTTATATCAAATACACCTCAGCGTGCTGTGCTTCCAAACTGCCACAAAAAGAACTGTCTGAAAACCAAAGTTTGTGGACATCTCCTTTATGGAACTACTTAAGTTTATCACACTGAAGGTACACATTTCAGGGATATTAAAGGGTGCATATGTTCATTTTTAACTACAGGATTTGTTCCAATCTAGACAAAATACTCTACAATCACATGACAGTATCACATATTAAAACCAACTAAAATAATAATTGAACAAAACCACATTAATGGGATCCAAGAAAATACAAAAGCAGCTGTACATGAAAAGGCTTTATGTCAGATTGTGCTTGATATTGTAAGAGAAAATGGATGTGTAGTAAACCATGTTACGTAAAGAGCAAATCTGATCCGACAAGTGTGTCTGCAAAGAATGTTAATAAGAACCAAATCAAAACCATAAAAAAAGAGAATGGGAAAGCTAAGCAGAAAAATCAAAGCAAATATTCCAGGCATGGTTTGTTCTGTAATTACAAAAGAGAAATTAAATGATAAATTATGAAGAGCTGTTGTTTCCTACTCACAAGGCATGAGTAACAAGGGTACTTGGGACCAGAACAAGTTTACAGAGCTGGGCTTGGTTTGACTTGTTCAAGACTATCAAACTCAGGCTTGTGACTTTTTTTTTTTTTTCAAGATTACTGATACTCTTCTTTTATGCTCATCCGTAACAGCAGCAATTTAAATATACAGGACATTTTTGCTACACTCAAGAAACTTCAGAAGGGGAACTAACACAGAACTTGTACTGACATAACTCAAACTCAAGGGTATGGAGATGAAAATCCAAACAAAACACTCCAACATGGAAGTGACAAAGTTGAAGGCTCTTGTTATTGAAGACTGGGATCCTCACACACCATCTAGTGAAACCATGGCAGCTAAAGCAAGCCATAAAGAACCATGCCACAGCCTGGAGTCAGAAGATGGCAATAAACCACATGCCACGATCCCTGCACACTACTTCTCATTACCTGAAGACATTAAGATTCTGTTAGCAGAGCAGGTGCCAGCTGAAAGATTCTCCTTCTTTAGGGGAATCCCATTAATCTTCTCAGGTCAACTGCTTGCGCCCACGGAATGACCGAGGGAGGGGAAGAGAAGACAGACCTACAGGGCACACAAGCTATGAACAATTTCCACTAACCCGAGGAGACAATCCAAAGAAAATGGAAAGAACTTTGTGCTGTAAATTACACAAACAGCATCACTTTATATCTTCCATACTGACCCAAGTCCACACCCAAAAGCCAAGAGATGTCCTACACAACGGTGATTTCTTTAAATCATCATTGTATATTAGTAGTAACCCCACAGCTTAATCTAAACCCACCATTCTCTTTCTTAAATTAATGGCATTTGAAGAAAAACAGGTTGATAAAGGCTATAGAAAACGGGACAAAACAGAGCTTCAACAATGTCAGTTAAATCCACCATGAGCAGCCCAACAGCAGCGTGCTCTGAAAAGTCACTAACAATATATGGACAATATGTACTTGGAGCCTCTGGGTATTTTTGTGCGTGTTTCAAAAAGTTTTGAGAGGGAAGGAGGTTGTAGTATTTGTAAAAAAAAATAAAAAATTGAGGCAGTGCAGGTTTTGTTTAGAATAGGTAAGTGTATATGTAGACTACAAAATCTCAAAAGGTGATGCTTACAGCCACGCTCGCTTTGTTCCTGTTCCTGCAGTAAGCAGGCATCACTACGGCTTAGGTGAGAGCAGAAATGATGTGCATAGGGTAAACAGGCTAAATGAAACACAGTGAATAATATCCCTTTATTGCTCATACATAGAAGTAAAGACCCCATGATATGCAAAATGTCTTTACCCATTTAGCACTATGTATTAATTATGGCATTTACTGAAAAGGTTGCACTTTTAATTTAACATTAGTTTGTTAGCAATCATAATGTTGTGAAATAGGCAACATACAAATATATGCTATGCTTTTAACAAATTTCATCCGCTAAAAAATTATCCTACCTAATGGCATCCTATATAATTTTGAAAGATAAATACACTTAAATTTTACCTGTAACCTGAGCATAAATAAAAACAAGACAACAAAACTGAAAGATGGAATGCATTAGTTGAAAGAGCTGGTAAACCTAAATACACCATAGACAACTCTGCTGATAAAGCTAAAGAAGATAACAAGAACAAGCTGCTGAGTAGTACAAACAACAATTTGCTTTCATTTTCATATATAATTGAAATACCAAAGAGCAGTATACTCAGAAGCTTTAAATTATATATGATGGAAATCGGCGAGCAAACAAAAATCAAGCAACTAGAACCCAGCATCAATCCTACAGAACATTCAAGAAAAACGGCCAGTTCTTGCTAACTTTAAGTTTGCAAGGTTGTTCTGTACAACACTGATACTCATACTAATCACAGTTAAAACCCACATCGAAGCTAGTCCCTCATCCGCTTCAAAGCATGATAGAAAAAGACACTGCCATCAAATGAAGGCATCAGCTGACTCCCGTCAGTGGGAGGCAGAAAAGGAGCAGCTTCCCATTTAGGGAATAAGTTTAGTAATGGAAAATGGAAAGCTGAGCATGACCAAGCCAGATGACAAAATGGGAAGGCTCACACAAGGAGGTGTGGAAACAGTATCTGTGGTTTTCAACAGGTTAACTTATTAGGCAGCAATGTGGAATTACAAAGCAGGGTTTTATCAAGCAGTTTTTTCCAGTCCTTTGAAAGAGAAACTGAAGTTCAAGAAACAAAGTCTTCAGTCCAAGTATGTCTCTGCTATTACAGAAGCTGTGCAATCAGCATCCTCTGCCTCTCACCAACTACAACGCACCTTTCACAAAATACAGTTCATGCTCCTTGCTGCGTGATGATACGCACTGCTAAAACAGGTAGATTATTATAAGAAAAGAGTGATCCAATTTTGGATCCATATTTAAATGAGGCAAAAGTCTGATTCACTGAACTGATTAATAAACCACCAAATGCCCTAAGTTTTATGTGCAGGCAACAGGCAACATTGATTCCAGTCTTGAAATTTATATTTAAATGAATATAAAAAGTTGCTAAACTGAAAAATGGCTTTACATGAATTCATTAGTACATGTACTGCAAAGTGACAGAAGCCAGCACAGAAGACTCCGCCTGAAGCTGTGATCTCATGAAGAATTTAAGCTCCACAAGTTTTTGGACCATTCACCATGGTTCCAACTACACACAGCAAAAATCTCTTCAGTTTTTGGACACATGCCAGAACAAAATTAAAGCCTTTCTTACTCAGTTGTGCTAACTGTAGAAACTCATTCACCCAAGGCTCAATGATGACAACTTGATTCAATTGCAAATCAAGATCAGTAAGTTTTGTAAAATACATTTCATGCCTACAGACTGCAAAACGTTATGCTATAAAAGAAAAAAAAAGTTCTCTTATTTAACCTTCAAAATATCTAAGCTCCACTTGTACTTTAAGATAAAATCTCCAAACATTTTCAGATTCTGCTACTAGAGCCTGTTTAGATTTTGTCACTCTCCTTAAATAAAACGTGGGTAGGTCAAAAGCTTTTGAAAACTACACCTTGTCATTAAGCACCTCCTCAGCCTCTGTGATAGATCTCATATGACACGGCCCTGAAGGATAGCGATGCTCGTTATCCAGGTTGCGTTAGCTAATAACTTCTTGCCAAATCCAGATTAAGGTAACTTTCTCAAAGAGAATGCCGAAGAACAGCTACCCCTAGTGATCAGAGAAATGGGAAATGTTCAAAATTGCTTTGTTTACAGTCATTTCTCATTTTTCTCAGCACGCTTGTAGCCAGACACAGAACAAACCCTGAACAACGACAATACCTCAACGTGTACGCACATATTTGGACGATACCTCAATGTGTCTGCACATAGCAAAGAGATCCTTCTCAGGGTCTATATGCTACATGACTGCACTAAAATGGGCTAACTTAACATCAGTCAGGTTTAAGTGCTTTGATTGCTAAGCAAAGATCTCTTATGTGGAGAATTACAGATGGGAGTAGAACCAAAAGGTAAGCAAAAGGTAAGAATGTAGAGTGGGCACCTGGGGGCAGAAGTCCTCAGTCCAATAACAGGAATACCCCAAGCCCAACAGTGTGAGGGAGAGAACATCAATGTGTTTATCTGTGCCTAGCAAAGTTCCAGTTCACAACAAGAAGATACAGCTGTTACCACAGAGGAAATACAGGATCATAGAATTGTCAGGTTGGAAAAGACCTTTAAGATCAAGTCCAACTGTTAACCCAGGTCACCACTAAACCATGGCCCCCAGCATCACATCTCCACAGGTTTTAAATCCCTCCAGGGATGGGGACTCCACCACTGCCCTGGGAAGCCTGGTCCAGGGCTTGACAACCATTTCAATGAAGACATTTTTCCTAATGTCCAACCTAAACCTCCCCAAGCACAACTTGAGGCCATTTCTTCTCATCCTATCACTTGTTACTTGTGAGAACAGACTTACTCCCCACCTGGATCCAACCTCCTATCAGGGAGTTGTACAGAGCAAGGCTGTCTCCCCTGAGTCTCCTTTTCTCCAGACTATACAACCCCAGTTCTCTCAGACACTCCTCACAAGACTTGTGCATCAGACTGCTCACCAGCTTCATTGTCCTTCTCTGAAAACGCTCCAGCCTGTGCAGACTCCTCTGTAGATCCTCCCTACCTTCAAGCACATCAACACTCCTGCCCAACTTATTGTTGTCTGCAAAGTTACTGAGGGTGCCCTCAATCCCCCTCATCCGGATCATTGATAAAGATATTAAACAGAGCAGGCCCCAGTACTGAGCCCTGGGAACACCACGTGTGACCATCCACCAACTGGTTTTAACTCCATTCACCACCACTCTCTGGGTCTGGCCATCCAGACAGGTTTTTTACCTGCATACGTGCACCCAAGGCATAAGCGGGTCCAGGAGAATGCTGTGGGAAATGGTGTCAAAGGATTTGACCTAAGCTTTAGGTAGACAACATCCACAGCCTTTCCCTCATCCACTAAACAGATCACCTTGTCATAGAAGGAGAGCAGGTTAGTCAAGCAGGACCTGCCTTTCATAAACCCATGCTGAGTGGGCCTGATAGCTTAGTTTTCCTGCTTCTGTATAAATGGAAGAAAACTTCCCGTGAATGTTCTTCAGTGCAAGAAAGTTACTCATCAGAAAGCTAGGAAAGTCCACAGCAAGTAGCCATCATAGAATCATAGAATGTTAAGGGCTGGAAGAGACCTCAAAAGATCATCGAGTCCAACCCCCCCTGCCAGAGCAGGGTCACCTACACCAGGTCACACAGGAACGCACCCAGGCTGGTCTGGAACATCTCCAGAGAGGGAGACTCCACAACCCCCCTGGGCAGCCTGGTCCAGTGTCCATCACCCTCACTGGGAAAAAATTCCTCCTTAGCTTTCTGTGAACCTTCCTATGCCTCAGCTTCCACCCATTATCCCTTGTCCTGTCATCAGGTGTCACCGAGAAGAGCCCGGCTCCATCCTCCCGGCACTCACCCTTTATAGATTTATAAACACTGATCAAAAAAAAGAACTCTTCCTGATTTTTCTTCCTTGAGTGAATACACAGCATGCAAACTAGCTCAAGATTGTCCGTGAGAATGTACTCCTGATGGATAATTTAGCAACACAGACTATGTGGAAGTGTTGCTACCTGGAGCTTTCTGAGCACTGTATGGGCTCTTTACTTCAGTTACACAATTGCATTACACAGTGGGAGTTCTGTCTGTCTTCATAAATATTATACACTTAACTTAAAATACTCATATTACCCTCTTTAGAGAATCAAGAGATGGGTACAGGACTAGGAAAATTTTTACAAGGAAGCAAAGAAAAAAAATTAGCATGAAGAATATTCATGTGGTAGGAAATTTAAAGCACACAAGCTGCAACAGCAAGAATAAGAGTGAGGAAGAAGTCCAAGCCTCGGTGAAGGGAAACAAAAAAAAAAAGAGACAAATTAGAAACACCATTATTTTCCCTAAAGCAGAAGGCAAAATCACTACAGTCCTTACTTGGAACACTGCAACTTGCTGTAACCTTCACTCATCTTATATATACATATCAAATCCTTTTTTGAATTATAGTTGCTTCAGGACAGCCCCGCTAGAGCATCTTCCTTACAACCAGACACACACTAACTTCAGTCCTCTTTTTTTCTCATAACTGAATACACAATTCTTGTGAGAAGGATTTTATCACAAAACTTGCCTGGGCTCATTGACCAAGCATTAAACCAGATTCAAAGGGGGAAAGGGGAAAAACCAGGCTTGCTGGAAACAAGCCTGGGACGTCTGTGGGGCAGTGCCAGCTCCGCTGCTGTTTCAGGGGAAGCAGGAGACAGTGAGCCATGTGATGGGGAAAATGCAAGAACTATCAATGAGCTTGGACCCACAGCAGAACCTGTGAATGATCAAGGAGATGCGAAGGAGGAGGGGGATGATGATACCATGAGGCCACTGTGTCACAAGATGAGGGATGACACACCAGGGTTGGAGGGATGGGGGGCTAGTAA
>JANHFX010006394.1:20002-46048 GCA_027560015.1 Chloroceryle amazona
AGCACTGGAACAGGTTGCCCAGGGAGGTGGTTGAGGCCCCATCCCTGGAGACATTCAAGGTGGGGCTGAGCACCCTGCTCTAGTTGAGGATGTCCCTGCTCTCAGCAGGGGGGTTGGATGAGATGACCCCTGGAGGTCCCTTCCAACCCAGACATTTCTAGGATTCTACGATACCAGCCTCCTCCATATCAAGCTTTTCTCAGACAGATCTGGTTATTTTCACAGCTCTCTGGTCATTGCTACTTGTGTACCTTTGCATTCATCAGTCATGGATTTACAAAACTTACCTGTGGCAGATTCTGTGTAGGATCTTTGAAGAGATTATTTAAATCCTGTCTTCTCCTGCACATAACTTGTAGCATTAGCTTTCTATGCAACCAAGAGAGAAGCTGAGTGAAGGGGGGGGCAGGTTCTAAACAGTCGTAACAGTCCCCAACATACAGGGCCACCCCACCACCTCTCTTTCCTTATCTATCCCATCTGAAGAGCTTGTAGCCACTGACTGCAGCACTCCAGTTGTGCAAGACATCCCAACATATTTCAGTAATAGCTACTCTATCAGTTTTCTTGATGCACTATGGCTTCTAGCTCCTCTTGTTTGTTGCCCATGTTACATGCATTAGTGTAGATGCACTTCAGCTGGACTCATGTTCCCAAAACCTTTTTGTAGGTGGAATTCCTACCTGACCATTCTCAGGTGTTTCAACGGCTTCTAACCCATCAATAACCCTGGCATCTTTTCTGCCCCATGTATCTCCAACCCCTACCTCCACTGAAGCAGTAGAAGGAGGGTCCCCATCCTACAAACACTAGCATGCTTCCCCCCAGTCATTACTGGTCTGTTCCTCCTGGAAGACCCCATAACCGTTTCACAAGGGCACCTGAGAGGGTGGAGAGGCTCCTGAGGAGCCTGTAATGCCAGGTACAAACTTGTCACCATTATCCTCTGTCCTCACCATGCTCACCCCTGAAGATAGAGGATGAGGAATCCTCTGTATTAAGAGCTGTGGTGGGTTTGTTTCAGGGAGGGCAGGGTGCAGCTCCAGAGATCCCCCTCTTTCTCACACTCCCTGCTAGTTCTTGGCCCGCTTAAGTCCCCTTGGAGCTCCGTCACTATGCGGAGGAGCCCCTGCACCTGGGCACACCTCCCACCGGCACTCACCGCCGCAATCTGGCACCAGCGTAAGAGCCGGACGCACCCTGCAGCTCGATGCCCGGCTGGCAGCGTGTCCCCGGGAAAGCTCCATCGGCAAAGCTGCTGCCGGGGGGCGCAGAGCCCCGGGCTCCGCTGCCGAGAGGTCCCGGTGGCGCAGCTCCCTGCGCGCTGCCCGCGGCCCAGCTGCCTCACGCACGCGCTCCCTGAGGCTTCTGGCGGGCTGTGGGTGGGGCCACCGCTGCCATGGCGCTGCCGCCCGCAGCTCTTCCCGCCAAAGCTGCCAGCTCAGGGCGGCTCTCCCTGCTCCTGGGCATTTCCCGACCAACGAAAAACCTCAGGAAAGCCCCTGAGCAGAGACAACGTACATGGAGCCAGGCTCTCACAAATTCACTTTGGGTCAGAAACAGCTGGAATCAAGGAGTATTACTTCTAGCGCCTGGGAAATGCGTCTGTCGGGAAATAAAAGCAAGGTCAAGCCACAGATACAATCTCAAAAAAACTCCCCCCTTCAAATGTTACACTGGAATTGGTAATTTGGAAGTTGGCACAGGTAAACACAGAACAGACAAGCTGGAAGACCATGGCAAACTACCAAGAGGTGGACAGTATTGGTCATTAATTAACACTTTATTACAGGGCACGTAACTGAGGTGT
Source organism: Chloroceryle amazona (assembly GCA_027560015.1). Taxonomy (NCBI): domain Eukaryota; kingdom Metazoa; phylum Chordata; class Aves; order Coraciiformes; family Cerylidae; genus Chloroceryle; species Chloroceryle amazona. Next base: position 21,813 of record JANHFX010006394.1, read on the forward strand.
GCTCTGACAGGGCCTCCTCAGGTACAAGTGGAATTATCATCCTGATCCAGTCTGCAGGACCCTATTTCTTTCTTTCTGAAGATTCAGTGCTACTCGGGCAAGAAAATGTGACTGATGAGTATTACCAAGCCTGGTGGACAAGGAGTTTATGTAACGAAGAGCCAATAGTGTATTATCAAGAGAGGATCAGCTGTTGTATTCATCATGCTATTATCCTCTTTTTCAACATTCACCTCTATATTATAACCTCTGAAAATCCATCTCATTTGTATCAACACAACCAAATGCAATGAGGCCCCTGCTGGAAACAAGTAAGTGCAACAAAGGTAATAATAATTAACAGTACTGGTATAAAACTATTCTCATCAACTTTTATTGCACAGTAGTTAACACTGCAAGATCTTTACTAAACATTCCTTTTAGTCTATTGCAAAATACGAGTTATAATACCAATCTGGAAACCAAGAAAAACTAGACAACAAAACAGTGCGCCTACAACTTGCAACATCTCTGAAAAGTCTTTCTTATTTACAAAATATGTTATAATAATACCATGAGTAAGGCTGTACCCTAAGTACTAGGTTTACTTTGAAATACTTATGCTTCAGCATTACAGTTAGGTATTTCTTTATAACTGTACATTAAAATGGTTCCAGAGGCTGCACTACAAGTGTTTCTATGTTAACTGGTAGGAAAAAACGTTTCTATGTTCATGCTGTATTTAGTAGGCTCTTTGAGATCCTTGAAAACTTGTCTGGGTAATACTGGACTTGAGCAGACATAGACTGTCAAAACTCAGTGGGCGAGACTGTTGAACTCAGGAAGAAAATGTGGCAGTCATTAAAAAATAGCATACATCATAATGATAATAACTGCAGCTTCCTGTGACAGCAGAAGATTTAGTTCACCCGTTTAGTGCCTTACATCCACATTTACCAGCAAACAAGATTCTCACTAAATCTCTTCAGATAAACATCTCTACTGCCTTGATGATGTTTATCATATGGCACTAGAATTTTACCCTGACTAAAGTTTAGTTTACATGAAAGATGTTGGAGAAATAAGAGAGCGGGTGTCTGTAGAGAGGCACCCTTTAGGATGGTTACACACCACAAGCAGTTTGGCAATCACCTTTAGCAGAAGGAGTACTTTGTGAAGATGTATTGCTATTCACTCTGCCAGTGCTCCACTGAGGAAGACCTCTGATGTCCACTGTAAAGGTAGGAGTAAGAATCCTACCAACCACTTTCACAGTGAACATGGATGAATTTGAACTCACTTCAAAGATTTCAGTCATTTCTGGCTCATCTTACAGAGTCTCTTAAGACTTGCTGGGCCTGGCCCATTTGAAAAGGGGCATGCAATTCTTGCAAGCTTTGCTACATGCTTGTAGTTCAAAGTGACTGTGATTTAACTTTAATTTGGTTTTATTTACATTCCCACAATTGTTCAGGCATTTTAGCTTTCTGCAGCCATTTCAAAGTCTTCTGAAAGGTACTATGTATTTGTTCTGGGCACCTAACATGCTATATTCAGGCTCCACATAATTTTCACCACCTAATTTTGAAAGAGTTCACTCGTAACTGATCTTTTGTTTCCTTGCTCTCTCTTCCAAAGCAAGCACTAGCATATCAGATGTTTTTACTTCTGCTGCTTCTGCAAAGATGTTAAATCTTTAAGAGCTACTCTGCAATGCATATAAAAGTTATAACGCATTTTAAACTAAGTTCAGTGTGCCATTCAGGAACAGCTGAGGAGGGACTTTTTATTTTGCACCTAAAAACTCCCTGGGACAAAGGCAAGCAATAAAGTAGCTAAAGAGATACAAACTGCAATTCAGGAAATAGATCAGACGCTTCTTGTAGTCCAAAAAGGAAAAACAGGTGAGAGAGAGAGAGAGGAATCTGTGATACATCCTCAGCACTGAGTTACGCTTCAGTCTTCCACAGAAGCATCATTTCCTGCATCAGCCATATCTAATTTGGAGACTATATCCACAAAACACTAGAAGTGAACATGGCTTCATTTACAGGCACCGTTGGTGATTTCTGACATTAAACATTTGGTTAAAACACAAAGGGCATACATACACACCATACACACCAACGACTTCAACGCTGATATGGGCAGAATGATCACGTAACAGCAAAACCTGTCTTTGTTATGATAATTACATTTCATACGCAAAAATCTGCGTTTCTTGACATTCCTTACCTAGTATATTTCTTCACATTTGATGTGAATTCATTTCAGAGGTACTATTCCCACTTCTGCCTTTGCTTCGTTATTTTTTATGCCATGATTTAACTTTAAATTTTTTATGGGAATTAAAATAGGTAATTATGTCAAAAGAATGGTGCTGTATCGTAGTGCATTTTATCCTAGTTAAAACTTCAGAATACAATGGCATCCAACATTGAAGGACTTAAGAAAAAAATTTTTTAAAACACTCTTCTGGTACCTAACTAAAATATAAACCTACCCAGACAATATGAAACAAAAACTTGGCCAGACTGGAATGATTTTTCACAATAGCTCTAATTATGAACTTGATTCAGTAGAGAGGTTTTATCATGTGAACAATTACATCTTTTCCACTGAAGCACAATAAATACAGGCCTTTAAGATGAGAACATGCTTTAAGAGCCTGAAAGGAAGTCAGCAGGATCCATTTCCATGGACTTCAATCGACAACTAGTAGAAAAGAACTAAAAAAGCCCAGTGAGAGAGGTGAGACTGCCCATATTAAATGCATGTATGTATAAGGTGATGCTAAATCAAAACGAATGCCATTGCAATTCTTTACTCAGATGCTTTTTACTTTTAGTAAAGTTTACCACTTTATACATCCACGCAGAAGAACATCTGTGTCTATATAATAATATCTTCCCAGTAAAATGCTTTCCTTCATATAACATTAGAAATATTAACTATTCATTATATTGCTTGGAAAAAAAAAAAAAGAACCCCCCCCCATGCACAAAATCACCTAAAATCCACCAAAAAATGGATTTCTAACTGAATTTCTATGTGACTTCCTTGCATTTTCTACAGTAATTGCTAATCTCATTTTAAAGATGTCAATGTGTTCTTCAAGTGTGTTTCTGTTAAAGACAATTTTATATCATTAGGTTAAAAGAAAGATATTTTAAAAGCACAAAGAAAAAAACCTGGGTGCTTTGATATTCAGAGGCAATTCCATGAACTGCTCGATTTTGACTGGGCCATTCTTTACAATGAGAAAACAATTTAAGGATGTAAGTGGCATGTTATTACTCAAAGAGAAACCCCTCTGAGATACAAATCTACACAGCATAAGCTTGTTCAGAGATAACAAGAAATACAGATACCACCTACTACATAACTGTCCCAGTTGTAACAGGCATTTAAACTGAACTTTAAGGCAGCTTAGTCTAATATAAAGGCAGACCACTTCAGTTCTGAAGTAGTATAGTGAGCCACCTCAGTAATACAGCAGGGATACTCGCACGCAACGTTACCACTGCTGTTAACACCCATTCTAGTTAAAGCCTATGCAAACACAGAAAAGATCAAAATCTTATTATCTGCCTTGCTCTACTCCTGTAACCTCCAAAGCAAATAATCAACTTAATCACAGTAACTAGGTGCTTAGCAGCATGAGATCAACAGTAGCTCTTCTCCAACTGTATCTTTTGATGCTTCTAAGCACAGAAATGAGACCATTTTAAGCACTCGTGCATGAGAGACCTAATAAGCAGTGCCCTGGACTTCTTGGTGAACCTGGAACAGAAAGCTACCAGCCCACGGTTTGCAAAGCGCGGAGAGACACTCCTAAGAGATCAGCTCAGCCACTGACACGCTACATCATTGCTTTATTTTACTCTTCCTGCAAAAGGTCTTCTGGGACTTGGGGGACACATTAACTCATCGGTATTTATACTTTGTTATCTCAATACAATCAGTCTGATATAGGATATCATTCATATTGTAATGAGTACCACTGCAGAACTGTAAAATATAATAATAATTAACTCTTACACTGAGCTTTTCTCAAGTGTTTTGTAAAGAAAGCAAATACTCTTCCCTTATTTTCCCTTGAATTTTTTTCCCTTGAATTTGAATCATAGAATGGTGAAGTCACTTGGCCATTGTCCTCTTTGGGGATAGCAAATAAAACAAAAAAAAAAAGTCATTTTTAACTCAAAAGGCTCACACTTGAAAGCATGACTGAATACAAAACCAGGGTAATGAACAGTGCGGACAACGGGATAATCTTTGTTTCTTGCCATAACACTCCTAATGTAGATGGGGATTTTCCCCATACAAACTCAGTAGCCACTGAAACCAGTTGTTACTGTAATTTACTCCTGTGATGAAATACAATATCAACTAAAAACCTGTCATTATCCAGCTAACGAACCAAAGAGGTATACATGGGAAAAGGAATAGACAGCCTCAGTTTACCAAAAGGTGAATCATTTAGTCTGTGTAAGCACAAAAGCAGGGGTATTCTAAGTTATATCTGAATCTTATAAACATTCTCCCTCCCCATGCCCCTTCCTAAGAGCAGAGGAGTCCAGTTGCTACTTTTGCCGCTCTGACTTGCTGAGTAATGGGACAGTACCTTTCATCAGCTCAAGACAAGGTTAACAAGAACGGAATCCCAACCTCCTTGGGATTTTCCAGTCAAAAATCCATCTAGGTCAATAATCAATATGAACCTTCCCTCCTACACATCTCTCTGGCTTCGCTCTTCCACAGAGTAGCTTTGCCACACAGAAGTACAACCATGGAGACAAGCAGCCAACGGTTAACGCATTTAGCCATGATAAATACTCTGGACTGAAAAGGCTGTTAGGATTATCCAGTTTGCAAAGTGTACTTTGCAGCTGTGAAATGTTTATGACCAGCCAAGCCTTTGTTACTAACTCAGCAGGACAATCCTGTAATGTAGTGTCTCATACAATGTGAAAGGTGCGGTCTTGATGCTATTCATACTTTACTTCTGTATTCTTTTTAAGAGACAGGCACATGAAATACTGTTTATTGCCATTACAGGAACACAATTATTTGCTAAGTGCAGAGAAATATTTCTGGACAAGATTTTGACTGTCTTCAGCATTAAAAGACAAAATATTCTCAGACACCTAGAATCAATTACTTCAGAAGCAATAGATACACAAATAAAATATAAAAGCAGGCACCTTCAAGTTGTTCAGATTGCCAGGAAATACAGAGCCTAATTTAGTATTGATATACACCTAATGGAAATTTACTGGTATGCGTGTCAAGTGGATTTGCTAAAAGTAAATATTAAGAATGAGAAACATTTGTATGGTTTACTTGCAATGTCACATGGGATAGGTTTTTTCTAAAAAAATCCTCTTTAAGGCCTTTTTTTATTGTTTCTGCAATATTGTTCCTACTTAACATTACAATTGTGTTACACTTCACTATGATACAGTACCTTTATTACAGCCAAATTCCTTTTAATTTTCTCAGCCTTTACGCCACAAATCTTACAGTGCCACATGGTGGTTATTTATTTCTTTTATTTGTTCTGGTTTTAACTTGGCATTCATTTTCCTCCAGAGGATTTTGATTAGGTTCATAGTCATTCCAATTTGGATCAAGTTAAAAAAACCCCAAGGTTTCACCATTTTGCACTTGACCACCACAAAACTTAAATTTGTTTTCTTTTGACTTTAAAATGATCTGTGTAGTGTTCAGGATTCATGCCCAAATGGGCTTAGCTGACTGGTATAGTCATAGATCTTAGAAATACCAATTCCCTCGAATAGCTTAAAAGCTGCACAGAATGTAAAATGGAATAAAATCTGTCTGGACAGCTAGCATCACATTCAGAACTGCAAATTCATCTTTCTAACATAACCGATCCTGTTTAGAATAGTGTGAAACAACTCACACCTACTTTCCAGCTAGTTTATGACATCTCAGAATTTACAGCTTGCATTATGTTGACAAGATGGCATTTGACAGCTGGGCGGGTGGAGGGAGAAGGTTTGTGTATAGGAATTCATGCTTCTGATGCTTAAAGGTTCGACATTGTCTGAATTCTGTTTCAATTTCTTAGATTTTGATGAAGCTCATTGATCTTTAACAGAATGAATTAACAGAAATACTGATCTCTTTTCCAGTTCTTGTTAATCGATATCTGAAAGACCCTAGTGTACCAAATGTTTTCTACTTGAAATTTAAAGTCACTTGGTTTTAATATCTGGGTCTATCGATTTGGCAACACAAAAATGAGAAAAGTCACACACTGCAACACATAAAATTACCTTTCTTACTCAGCTCAAATAATCTGACTTCTGGTATCTACAGTATTGATACCTACACCTGAATGAGTTGTTTTGAATTCTTACTGTGGCAGTGGAGACAGAATCAACACGGACAATGGAATTAAACTCAGCCTAAACCTGGCATTTCTATTTGGTCCGACTGTGGACTCCACTGACTGTACAGATGGAGCCTCCCAGCACTGCGATGGGAAGCTAGACAGCTCGGTTAGGCGTAGATCACCACACGGGAGATTCTGAAAATTAAGAAACAGGAGTTCTGCTCTCAGTGTCCAAAAAGGAAAGGTCCCTTTATATTTAGTTGATGTCATTAGAAAAGTTTATTTCACTGCATAATTGTAAATTAAAGGCTTCAGTACTTTCCATATTTCTTTTTTGAAAAAAAAAACATAAAAGGCATGTCCCCTAAGTCTAGAAAATTTTAGAACTCCTCTAGGCTCTAAATCAAAACAACTGAAATTGTTCAGCTATCAGAAAATCTGGATGAGAACATACAGACCACACAAAAATAATTTCAAAGATTTGATAGAAAATAGCAGAAGACAATGCTGCCTTCACTGAAGGCAGTAGGAAAACTACTACTAGTTTAAAAGGAAGCAGAACAGAGTATGAACCTTTCTTTCCCAAGAAAGTTTTGAACTGTTTTTGAACCCATATGATCTATTTTCAAGAAGTATGCATGTTTTAGAAATATGCATTTAATTTAGATTAGGTTTTTTTCTCAACATTTGTCATTTCTAAAACTCCAAAATACTTCTAAAGTAAAAACAACACGAAAACCATGATTTCCCACTGGAATGATTCTGAAAGGAAAAGGGCAGTCTTGGAGAAATGTTACTGACAAACCCAGACTTTCCCTACTTAACAATCATACCAACGTATTTTGTCTCAGCAGTTCAAGCCAAATGGTAAGATTTTTATTGTATTATAATGTTATGAAGAGTTTTGAGTCTAGCACACAAAAAAGTGTAACATTTTATTTTCTTTCCAGTGCATTTAGTAACTGAAACTATAGCTGGGATTCCACAGAAGACCTGTGCATCTCCCCTGCAGTAATAAAGCCAGAGAAGACAAGCTGTATGCTGCGTGAGAGTGAGCTGGCTACCTATGGATTGGTAACAGAAGGGGACTGGTGAGCCCAAGCAGATTGATGCCTCCCTCCTCCCACACCATTCGACGCAGCCTGGCTCACTATCTGGTCAGTTACATAAAGTAAAAGATACTCTTTTCATTTCAAAAGGTAAAATCTTTCTACTTCAATCACAAATGTTATAATAAAATGTCCATGACTAAGACTATGAAGTCTCAGTCAATGTTTTCTTACCTTGAAGTCCATTTTCAGAGCAAGAATGACAACTTAAGGTTGGAGTTTTTCACAATTCCAATTTCAAACCAAAATGTTTTGGTCTATATATTCTACAGGAAAATAAGCATTACTCCTGGGAATGCCATTTGGAAGCATATGGGGGGACCCTGCCCAGGTGCTGGAAAAGAAGGGCTGTGAGGTCCCTGGGAGAGGAGGCTGGGGCTGGTTACTGCTGGTTCCAGAGCGCTGCAGCCAGATGCAGCCGAGCCCCTCAGCGACCGTGCTGGCGCCTTTCCTATGTCACATGAAAAGTAATTTGGCAGAAAATAACCCCCCTTGTGTTCCAGCTGGTCCTCAGCTACCAGAGGGGCTGGGGGTGGCTCGGTTTAGATTCTGAGAGCTGTCCAATTTGGCACTATTAGTCCGGTGGCGTTCAGTCTGAACTACCCCAGCTCCAGGTTTGCTACCAGTGCACTGCACTCCCCGCTTCCAGTCGCGCTCCATGGCCCCACACAGCCAGTGAGGAGCTGATGGAGCCCGATGAGAGAACTTCTGCAACTGGCAGCATGAACAGGGTGGGTTATTAAGAGCAACAGAGATACAAGTTCTTGTGGATTGCCAGTGATAAATTCACTGTCTGCAAAGCACGTGCAGGTACCACACCTGTGACATTAAAGGGCAGCTCAGTAAAATTTCTGAGTTTCCTGGGGCTATGCTCAGGAAGTCCAGATCTTACCCAAAGGTGTCCCCATGATGAGGAAGTGAGGTTCAGCCCGTCAACTGATTCCAGAAGTCAGGTCAGTGATAGTATCTGCCCTGACTTTGTCCATGATGATGTCTTCTCTGACACCCTTTATCTTCAAGGTGGAGCTTCAGTGACTCTAGTCATAAATACCTTTATTATGACTGGTGTAAATTTCTTTTGCTTTGCTTTCGCAAACTCGGGGCGGGGGGGTTGCTCTTTGGGATGGAGGTGTGTTTTGGTGCATTGTGATGAGCAAAGTTCTCACAAGGGACAGAATTTTGTCAAAAACCACGTCAAACGGGCAGCTTATCAGTTCTGTAGTGCCACCAAGTTCCCATCTCTGCCGTAAGCTCACAGGGGCTGGCTGTGGAGTCTTCACTCCACTCCATCGCCGTGCTGTCGCAAGCAGGGTTGCCTAGGGAACCGCTGTGAAATGGATTCCTTGCACGCCACTTGCGCTCTACCCTGAAAGTTTCTCCAATGTTACACCTTTCCTTAATGTGTGAACAATGCTGCACCTTTAATAGGATTTTAATTTTTAAGTCATTATTTCACAAGGGCAAAACCACCAGAAAGGAGAGGAATGATGAAAAAATAGAACGATGAGCAGCCCAGCAAGCACCAGTGTGTATGTTTGTGTGCTCCAGGAGCTGGGGCAGAGACTTTGGAGTTTTTAACATTGGTTTCCAAGACTGATTTCTCCACAAAATACCTCTCATATTTACAGATAAAATCTTCCCTTGTGGTTGTATATTCATTGACAGATAAAGCATATAACTAAGAGATAATTTAAGATAATTAAACTACAGGTACAATCTGTAACACTAGCCAAGAAAGAAAGAAAAAGGCAGCTGAAAGCAAATATTTCCTCATTGAGAGCAGCAAATAATGTTTACCTGATAAAAAGCCAAAGATGAGTAAACAGGACAGATGCTGATTCTTTGTATAGCTCTTAAATTCTATTCAAAGCTAATTCTAAATTTTCTATTATAAATCCATTCGCTTCAAAACCCCTGCAATTAGAGAAACAAGCCTTCTTTTTAGCCAAGGAAAAGCCTGCCTTACACACTAGACCGAAACTAAACCAGAAACTTTAGCAATATACAGGTATCAATTAGATATGTGAATTTTAATAATACTTTGCTGCTATTCTTAAAAAAAAAATGGGGAAGATTTAGTAAAACTTAATTCAAAGAGCTAATTTAATGCTCATTCTCTTTTTGTTGTTACAGCTACATTCTCTACAATATATCTTAGAATGTTTTCTATAGACATTACCCTAATTAGTGGAGCTTAATGTAAAGCAGCTGGCCTTGAGGGTTAGATTTAACCCATCCAGAGGATCAAAGAGAAACTGTGTTGCTCTGTATAGAAACACATTGACATTTTCATCTCAGTTTTCATTGCTCCTTTTGGTTTTTGGTTTGTTTTTTTTTTTTTTTTCCCAGCAGACCATGCTAAAGAGCTTGGACTTTAATCGCAGTTACAAACATGGAATGAAAATAGATGATAAAATTATGGCAAATGATTTACCCTACTCCTCATAATCAGCCTGATACTAAATACAGTTTTTAAAAGGCTAAATTACTCATTTAAAATTTTTCTTTGCCTGTCCTAAGTTTGGCTTTTTGGCTTTTGTAGATATGACATCTTTGAGACAGAAGAAGATCCTGACTGTCCTAGTGATGGACTGTTCTCACAGAGAAGGCCTCCAGTTGCCTCTCCAACAATAGCTGCAAGAACACAGGTGGGCAAAAGCCATTTCCTCAGATCTGAGTTGCAGATGCTTGAAAACAGACAGCTCAGGGCTCCGGGAGTGGCAGAAAACTGCGCTAGCCCTCTGTCAGCACACACATTTCTGTTTGTATCCAGCTAGATACAACAGTACATTTCCCTCAAGACTTGAGCTAGTTCATTCTAAACCAGCATAAACAACATGTTTTTCTACACAATCAAGTTAATTTTGCTTATTATTCAGAGCAAGAGCCCAGTGTACTCCTCCCCGTGTCACTCATGTACAGCCCCTTAACTGAACAATCTGAAGGAGGGTGTACATATTTATGTAGAGAGACTATGAAAATGGGGAGAAGTATAACCTGATAGCATGCGCAGCTTTTGTTTGCAATACATTTTACACTGATGGATTTCAAATAAACTAACTATCACTTCACCACTCACAGGAATAAAACAAAATGGCACATTACAGAGAAATGCTATCTCAAAACAACAGCTGTATGCATACTCTGGCTATGAATGTAACTGGCACACAGTCCCAGCAGCATTGCCTATTCTGTCATCCCCCACAGGGAATCAGTGCCCGATTCCATTTAGCACGGCCTCTCCTTTGCTACCTTCATTTCATCTGCTATGAAATTGTGATTCTGTTTTAATTTCCTTCACAAGCTTTCTTTGTCTATAAATTCCTCTGATTACCAATTCCCTGTTCAATCTTTCATATCTTTTAAGAGCCAGAGCCCACATTAGAGATCTTTTATGTACAGTTTTACCATCCAGAAGTGAACCTGCATCCCTTCACCACAGAGACTGCAAAAAATCTCACTGCACCCAGTTTGGGGCCGTTCCATTGCTTTAAGATAGTCACATATGAATGAAGACAATAAAAGTTTACTGTCCTGCCTTCCCTCCTTGTCTGGGAGAGATGCACTGACCATGACAGTAGCCCTAGCCCCTGCATATCCTCTGTGAAGAAGTTCACAGGCACTGGTGGTCCGGCCACGTTCAGTCTGAACTCTCCCAGCTCTGGATTCACTGACAGTGCCACACTCCCTGTCTGGTTGTGCTCCACAGCCTCAGGCAGCCCGTAGCTGGCAGTGCACAATGACAGGCTGCTGCAGCTGGCAGCGGGGAGAGAGCAGTTTATTGAAAGCAAGAGAAGTGCAGGTTCTTAGGGATTGCCAGTGATAAATATACTGCCTGCATCTGCAAATATACGAAATGCATTAAGTTAAAAGGAGCAGCCCCAGAGAGATTTCTAAGTTGTCCCGTGGAAGTACTCAGAAAGTCTGGATCTTGCCCAAATGTTTCCCTAGGTGGGGGAAGAGAGGCTCAGCCCACTGGAAGACCCCAGGAGCCTGTGATGTATAGAGTCAGATAATAGTAGCATATCAGAGAGGTTTTGAGTGGAGTAAAACTCTGCACACCAACAAATAAGGCAGCTCTAATACCGGTCTCACCTTCTCCCACCAGCAAGTGAAACCAGCACTGAAAACCAATGCAACAGGCTTGACTTAAGCAGAGACTAAAGAGCTCAGGTCAGTTGCTGCTCTGATGACACAAATAAGACTTCTCCTTGTTTTTAGAAGGCTTCCCTGTCGCTATTTTTTGCACATAGGTTCTTTATAACCAAAAGATTGTGAACATCATTGTTTTAGCATTCACTCTAATCTATAAACATGTATTTTTAATCTGAAGCTCAAACAAAATTTCAAGGTGGGGAAAAACTGCTTTGGGGAGAAATTTCTTCCTGATGATATAGCCAATAAAATATGGCTGTACATTGCTCAGTAATAGTAGCTAGAGTTGTGCTAATAACATTGCTTGCTAGAATATACTATAAAATATAAATAGTAGCATATAAAAAAAATTACTTACATTGTGCAGTAACCAATTACTTATAATACTTAAAAATAGACAAGCAATTTTAATGTACCATTAAAATGACAAGGTAGTTTTATTATCTTTTGCTCCCTTTTTCATCTCAATTTTAAACAATAGAAAAACTAATGCCATGCAAAGAGGTTTACCATTTCTGTACAGGATACATATTGCATTTCTAATGGGAGTGCAGGAGTAGACTGGTGTGAGGAGGCCTTTAGCAAGGAGGAGGAATACTCCTGAAGGATAAATATAAAAGAAAACATTCAAATGAATAGTTGTCAAGTCCTTTATATGATGATGTTACTAAGTTTCTTTCATACCATTCAGCTACTCCAAACTATACTGAAAAAACATTAAAAAATACAAAATATTCATTATTCCCTGTTTCCCAGATTTCCAATTCACAGAATTTTCGTTTGATTTTCTTGCTCTTAAAGGGCACAATACAGGGCCAATAAGAACCATTCCCTTCATTTACAATGGTAAAGCAGGCAAAACAGTCTTCACCACAGTTCAGCAGAACAATCTGCCTAAATGTAAAAACAACCTGTGAAAGTCACCTCGTGTATACAGTTTGTGTTCATGCGCAAAGCTTTTTCAGATGGTCCTCAAAAGCTTAGTCCCAGTTAATTCAGCGTTAAGTTAATCCCAAGCACATCAAAAAGGTATATACACAAGTGTCTGGGATTTTATATAAATAGAAGCAGACATGTAAGAGATCAGAGCACAGGTCCCCACTGCTCAGTATCCTATCACTGACAGCAATCAGCCAGGAACAGTGTGTAGGACAGAAAAATGTACACTGATACTTTCTAATTATGTGCTCCCACCTATTGGCAATATGCAGCATAACTCCTTGAGCCAAAGGCAGTAGCCACCTTTTAGCAGAAATCCCCAGCCTGCAGTGAATAAAAAAGTGGTTTACTGCTACCCTACACATAATTCATTACTCTTTAGTTACTGAATCTAAAAGTAGAAACAATAGTCTGTGACCTAGGTGACCAGCTGTACACCATGAACAGTAAATTGCAAATAATTCAAGCAAACAGTTTATGCCCATGGGCTACCATGGTTCATAAAACATGCATTATTCACAAATGTAGAAATAAGAGAAAAGTAATGCCTGCTCATGAGCAATGCACAGACTAAACAAATGTTACTTTAGCCAGATAATTCTTTTGTGACAAAGAGCTGGGCCAACTCCGGTGCTCAAAGAACTGCTAATTTTTGGTGGTCTCCCCTTCTCTTCGCCCCTCCAGCTCCCATTGGGGGGAATGCTAATGATTGAGGGATGGGAACTACTAAGTCCATCTGATCATTCTGACTCTTTTACTTCCCCCATCATGAGGCAGAGAGAAATCAGCCAGAACCATAGCTCCACAGCTTATGTTACCTAGGTACTGTAGCTATTACATGTGTAGCTGGTGTTCATCTCTTGGAACGTCTAATGACGTCTCAGTGCTGCTACCTGAGATAAAAAGCTGACTACTAGAACTATCTGCTGAAAAACATGCTACCAACTGCTGACACTGGTGTTCACTATGCACCAAACAGTGGAAGCCCCTTCTAAATGCTTGCCCCAAATCCCATGTATATCTTGATAATCCCCTTCAATTTTCAGTAATTTCAAACCAGTTTCAAAACAGCTGGAGGATTTAAGCAAAAAACTTCTACCGAGTGAAGGCACAACTGAATTTATCCTTAAATGGAGTATCCCCTTCTGTACTGCAAACTGGAAATTTCAGGCTGGATCCAAACACCCATGTGAATAAATCCAAGCAAATTTAATGCACAAAATTAGATGCCATCTAGCTACAGCACTCTAGATTCCCTCTATAACCAGTTGGGAGAGACAGCCAGTTCCCAGAGGGCAGTTCTCTTCCAACATTTATCTAGAGCTCTGATTTAACTACAGCCTTTAGTAAAGTCAAGAGACCTCTCTCTTTTCAGCACGGCATACAGCTGTTCCAAAAGAGAACTTTCCATTACTAAACACTGGTAGAGCTTCCAGCCCTTCCTGGAACACAGCTGCTTTGTGAGGGTTCAATCTGGTGAAGAGGTGGGGGGAATCTCTTGGCTTAGTTTCAGATTTGGCAGTCAATTTCTAAAGTAGATTTTATTTTCACTAGATCACTCATACTGTATTCTTTTTTCCTTTTTTTTTTCCTTTGGTCTTGATTTTTAGATGTTACCAGGAGAAGCATGGATTCCATCCCCAATACAAGTTTTCTTTGTAAGTATTCACACCACTGCAGCACTCATTTGGGTTCTCGGTTCTGTTTTGCACTGATCATGAAAAGCAAATCCCCTGCTTATTCCATACTACAGACATATTATTTAATTAATTAATTATTTAATCCCCTGTTTGTACAATCCCAAATAAAATTGAATCATGTCTGCTTCTGAAAAGGGGATACTTTGTCCCAGGGCAGACTGGACTTACAATCCCAGGACCTAAAAAGTTTTTTTTGTTGGGTTTTTTTGATGTATTGCATACATTGCTTCATGATTAAAATACAAGAGGAGGGCAGGATTGATACCGTACTATTCAGGCTAACCAAATAAACTTCATGATGATAATAATCCTTAGTTACTAGATTTGTCATCATGTTCCATAAGCTGTGTTTCTATATCATCTGCACTACTTTTAAATATTCATATTGAAATAGTGAAGGTTCCTACAAAAGTCTCCTTCTCTGTTATGAAGGACTAAAGAACACAGTATGCTAACTAAAATGTACTTTGAAAAAACCCAATCTGTAGTAAATGAAGCCAGAGAAACAGAATATTTCCAACAGGTATGTGCATTACTAAAGAAATTATACATATATTCTTATTCCTGTTTGCCAAAATCAGTTTAGTGGGTTATCCTCTTTGTTCCACAGTTCATCAACTGTGTATGCCATTAGAATAGTGTTCACTCTCCATAGCATTACCATTCTTCATCTGTGGCACATGAATTCCTATAAAGTGAGTGTCAGCAGAAAGCACACATGCTTCTAGATACCACTAAAGTATGTCTCAGTCCAGTAACAATTACACTCTCTCACACACAAGAATTTCTCACTGTTTTCAACAGCAATAATTAGCAAAAGTGCTAACAATTTTGGCATCAAACTCTATTATGCCATGCTCTCTGAAAAATGACATTTTACTTGGCCTCTCAGCCAGTGCAAATACAAAACGCGTCCGAAACACGCACCTCAAAAATGTGACATGAGGAAATAGCCCAAATACTTCCCCATAAACCTAAATGTTTTTCAAAACACAAATGTGGGTCACACGCATATGAAAAGATACAGATGTAGTTTCATATCCCTGCTCAATGCATTTCCTGATAAAGCAATGTCCTTAACATAGCTATTATTTGCCTTAACAAATACATACACTGAAATCAAACCTGAGATCTGGGAATTGTGAAAGGGTGGAAAATAGCCCTGGGAGGCCTATGAACTGCAGGGGAGGGGCATATCCAGCAATCTAGTGCTGCAGAGAAGAGAGGAGGAAGGACAGACAGCTGTCCTATGAGGTTGTCTGTGTTAAGTCTGTACGTGGGCTAAACTACAGCAATTGCTCTGTCACCCAGTTACCCCTCCACAGCTTCCAAGGGGGTTGGCAATGGAGAAGAGACCTGTGGGTTGAAGTGAAAACAGCTTCAGTGAAACACCCAAACTATACAGTACCAAACTATACAGTACCAAACAATACCAGTATAAAGTAAACAAAGTTACACTCAGCCCAGTGAATGTACAGGAAGAGAGGGAGCCCAAGCAGGAGGCCCTCCTGTCCTCAGCAAAACCCCTTTATGCTGAGCATGATGTTTCTGAGGTGGGATACACCTGTAGCCAACTTGGGTCAGCTCCCTTTCCAAATGCCACATAAATGTTGCTCCCAAGGAATCCTTGTATTTCCTACTTTGTCCCCAATCTGCCCCTGTCCCTCAGTTTGGATCCTCCATGTTTGTCCTTTCACCCCTCTGTGATTGCCAGCTCCCAAATCCAAAAGCCCAGAGTCTGTCTTTCACTCCAGACACTCCACTCTAAATTCTGAGACAGCATCACATGCCTGCTGGGGGCATCTAGAGGTATACCTGCTTTTGATTTTGTTGCTACCTCTCAAAACTACTATTCCAAGGATCTGACTTCACTTGAAAATGTGTTCCCATAAAACTGATTCTATCCTCACGTGCATATGTAACCTCACACTTATTTGACTGTGCAAAAACTTAAAACAAATAATTGCCAGGTATCATTAATTTTGAACCTAAGCCTCCTTACAGAGCACGTTTTATACTTTTACAGCCAATTGCTGAAGTTCAGCATCTGTACTCAAACTACTAGCAACATTCCTGCAACTTACATTTCAAGTTTTGATTCTGGGATGACAATTCTGCAGAGCTGCAACATTTGTATGTTTATTTGCCCATCAAACCTAATGCTAAACACTGAAGCTAATATTTTCATACTCTACACAGTGCTATTACAAGGTTATTTCTATAAAATACAGTTCCGTTGCTAGATACATCTCAAAAAAACTGGGGTTTTTTTTTTGTATCATTTCACTTCTAGCCCCTATGGTGAGAACCAGGCATTCAAAAAAGATTGGTACTTTACTATAAAGTTTCCAGACAGCACAGTGATAGAGTTGGATACAGTTAAAACATCTATGAAAATGGTTGAGGAATAGAGACTTTAAATATGAGCTCCTAAACTCTTCTACAGTGCACAGAACTGCAACTGTTTCTACTAAAAATTGAATTTTTGGGATAAGCATTTGAGGGCTGCTGTGGGATAGCTAACTGAAGGATCACAATTAATGCTCTCTGGCCTACAAAGGATTTCAGGAAAGCAGCTCGCTGAAGTGACACAGATTTCTCAGATCAGCTGAGCTTACACGGAAGATATAAAATACAAAGTTCTATTTCTCTGGCTTTCAGGGGAAATCATACGGGTTACTTATTTAATCAGGGGTAATTTGACAAACCAGTAAAATAAATGCATTTCTATCAAAGTAGAAAAAAACATAAATATTTTCCTTTCATTTAGAGCCTATCTAAAGACAAAGACATGCACCCAATATTAACATCGACATCTGCTCAACACAAACCCTATTTACACACTCCTATTTTCCACTTGTAGGAGTTGGGCCTTTAAAACAGTGGAAGCATGAAGCTCAGCAGCCCCAGTCGGCTTTTTTAATACTCTGAAAATGCAGTATACCTTCAGGGAAAGAGTATTTGGGCAGCCCCATAGGCACAGCACGGATTGACAATTGTACCTCATCGCAGGTATCAGTGTTGTTAGCGCAGCAGCAGCCACAAGCACGCCAGAGGTGATGGCTGCCAGTTATATTCAGGTCAACCGACCTTAAAAATTTTGCTAGCACTGGTGGCATATAAAGCTATATTTTTTTATCATCAGTAGGTTAATGTGATTTATATTTATACCATCTTCCTTGAAAGAAAAATAAACCTCTCAATAAAGAGCCCTTCCTAAAGGAAGCTCACTTCAGCACTGAACCGTCTGCCTGAGTCACACTGATGCAGATGAGGAATTTACCAATAAAATCTATGAACATGGTTATCTTGTTCCTCATCTCTGATTTTCAGAATCTAAACAAAACGATAAAACTGCTGATTTCTTTTATCAGCCCATCATATTTTGCAATAATATTCAAGCTGCCTGCAAGCTCAGGGAACATATGCATTCAATCATTACACATTTGAAAATTCAACGTCATTTCAGAGCACTAAAGAAAAGAGTACAATAAATGAAGACTATTCTATACATGCACTCATTTTTATTAATCCCATGTTTATTAGGCATTAGTTACATCCATTTTGCTGACTGATTTTAAAGTTAAACCTTTCTATTGTCCTGAGAAATTAATTGCCTTTTACTGCAGTAGCAAAACTCTGTGAGTGCCATGTTTCTAACAGAACTTTTCGAATTACTTCAATTGAAACATCTTCCACTGGGGGAGACAACTCGTCTGCGTTCCGAGAGTTACCTCACCACAAGAGTCCAAAGAAATCACCTCAATACGCACTCGGGAAAGAACAAATGCTGTTTCTACGAGGTGTCATTCCCACTGAGACCAGACTGGCAGGCAAATCTCTGTGTTTCTATAATTCCATTCTTCCTTGAGGAACAATTTTTGCCATAAGTTTTATTCCCATTAAATAATTTTCATGTCCCTTAAAGAGAGAGACCTTTTCTTGCAGGGTAAACAGAATTTTAGGCATCTGAGGACTGAGGTTTAACTCACTGCGTGCAGTGTCCAATACCTTCAGCCTATGTTACACTCTGTCCAGACAATGTACCTTGCTGGAATCTGCTTACTCTCTTCCTCCTCTCTTTTTGTTATGTTTAATTTATTTAAGCCAGAGGCTTCAAGATCAAGCATTATATTTGCCCTTTTGAATTTCATTCCAATCAATACCTCAGACAGTGATTTTTCTCTTATTCTGTATACACAAATGGTTTCATTAAACTAAAAAATTACGTGACGTCCCAGCAAGGAAAGGCCATCAGAACCTATTTGTGTAGTCTGTGTTACATAAAAACCCTGATCAGTATCTGAAAGTATCAAACAAATCCACCTCAATTGTTAAACGACCAGTGGTGTTCAGAAGAAATTATGTACAGAATATTAAGCTGTCAAATTTTTTGTCCTGCAGTAGCTATATCAACAAGCTGTATTGCAGGTCTAGAGAAGCTACTCCCAGTTTAAACAGCCAGGCTGACATACGACAGTGACCATCTGGACAGCAAAATAAGATACTCTTTTACAGAAAGAAAGCTGATAACATACCTTCACCTCATGAGATAGAAACCTGCACGGTCAGCAGCCAACTAGAAAGTCACTCGGATTGGTTTGTTTGCTTTTAACAATCATGAGAATAGCAAAGTTCCTTCCTCATGGTTAGAAAAGGTTTGAATCAGTTAATAGAACTGGTACCTTTTTATCTAGCTGCTCTATTCACTTGCTGAGCTTCAAGCATATTTTCATTTGCATTTCCTGCACCAAAAAAGGGTCCTAAAGAGACTGTAAGAATGCCTACGAACAACCTTTTTTAGCAATCTAGAATTCATAATACATTATTTTTTTAATCTGACCTGTTAAACATTAGACATTAAAAATAGAAATTTCCTTAATAACCTCTTCTGAATTTCTTATTAAGTATTCTATTGAGTTGGAAAGAATAATTGACATAAAGCCATTAAATATGGCAGTAAATAGAATGCTTTGTTTTGTGTAGTAATTCCTATTTGGCTCAACTGAAACCAGAGGAACTCTTTATGTTGATTTTTTGGAACCATAATCCACGTTTCTACAATAACTTCAGTTCCTTTCCAGCTGTGTCTATAGGAGCTTTGTACTTCTGAACAGCTCAGGAATAGCAGAGAAATTGACTTGAGTGTCTCACAAAACCGCTTATCTATGCGGTGTTGGAATCCATTGAAGAAATGCTGTGAGCACAGACAGACTGACTGTCTTCAGAAGCATTCATTATTGTTTCAGCTATGATTAAATGGGAATGACAAGTATCCTGATAAATGGATTATCGCATTTCCCTTGTAATCTTTTTTCCAGAGTGGTATCATTTTGCAACAGTCTTCAGAAAAATGAAAACACATCTTTTGCTATTGCAAAATTCTTGTATATAAATATCAAATGGATGTTTATTTAATTCTTTGTGTTGAATCGCTTAGAAAGTGATTGGACTTAGATTTATGTATTGATTAAAGGGAGTAAGGAGGAGAACACCTCAAATCAGAGAAGAATGCCACTGTCACCAGACTGGATGAACCTGAAGACTGATAACTTGCAAACTGGTACCAGTAGACTTGGATACACAAACAGCCTTACAGAAACTACTCGCTTCAGTGTAATGTGGATGAATATGCATGACTTAAACTGACCTTTAACTGCAGAGCTAAGAAGGAGCTGAGAATGGTGAAACACGACATCCTATATTCTCACGCTACTTAGCAGAGATGAACCTCACAAACAAGACTTTTAACCAGCACCCGAGGGACTGCTCCCAAGGTGGCGAGAATCTGATCGTCTCAGCACCTTTCCCAGTGGAATACTAATCCTGAACAACCAGACCCAAAAGCTCCCCTGTAGAATGTCATGTTATCTACTTCAGTTAAAAGTTAATTAAGATGCAAAATGAAGACACAATGTTACAGCATAGCTTCCTAACCTTAAATGAAGACATTCCAGCAGTATGAGGGACAACTGCCTGTAACAGATCATCAACTTTCATGCCAGTATGTTTAGACTAAATGGTATATCCCTCTTGTGGTAACCAGAGCAATGCCCATTTTACCTCTGTGGTGTTTACACGGCTCTTGGCTTATGAGGGCAGTCTCCATTTAACAGCCAGATTCATAGGACACTTTCTTGATATGAAATAATGCCCTTTCTTGGGGAAGTAAACACAATGAGAGGCCAGTACAGCTGACTAATGAATGCCAAAATTGTTCCAGTAAATAAATGTAATGACAAAACTCAGGAGAGGCAACAGCTATAGTGAGTTCCCATTTATTAATTTTGTTTCAAACCCAGCAACAAGTCCTATAGATTGTCTTAAGACTCCAGGACAGCAGATGATTTCCATTTTTGCTTTAAAAACATCACTTACAGCATACACAAGCCATGTCTAACACATACACACAAGTTCTGTAACAGTTATTAATGCTTAATTAAAAATGCATAAATGGAATCAGTAAAAAACACGACAGATTGAGCACCTTGACTATCAGGAGTAAAACTACCCAAACAGTGACTAAAGGTAAAATATTTACCTCTCACCCTTGTTCTAAACATGTGGACTATAAATTAGAGACAGAGATCATCATTAACTCCACAGAGCACAGAAATAAGCAAAGCATAATCCCAGAAATTGTTAAATCATGAAACTCATCACTTAAACTGCTAGTAATGACCTCTGACAGACATAGCAAAACTCCCTGCTGAAGGACACTGCTGTTCTGATGCACACATGCACCGTGGCTACACCTACTCACTGGCTCTCCCGGAAAGCACTTACATGGTAGATCACTCCAGAGAACAAGGAGTAAAACTTTCCCTAACTTTAAAATTCTTTTTTATTTGAGAACATGAGAAACTCCCCAATGATTTCACAAACAGCTTCAGATGTGGCTTCTCCCTTGAATGGCTGCAATGGAAACTGAAACAAAGCAGATGCCTTTGCTGCTGCTGACTGCATTAAACTGCAGCAAGTAAAATCAGCCACTAGTGACACGCATGACACTTCCAGCCAGATGCTCACAAGGCAGCAGGATACAGTACCAAGTAACTGTGCAGAGAGCAAAAGACAAATACTAGCAAAGGGTGGCAGAGGCTGCAAACCTGTAAAGCCCCGAAAGCATTTACCCCTTCTGAAATGTATTGTAGGCACAGTGGGACACAGAGGATTTCATACATTTTTGCTGCAGGTGGCCTAAAGTAAAAAAATACCATGTAAGTGGCTACATCAGCAAAGAATACAAATGTGGCAGATAAACACCTTAAAATAAAAGGACATAAAACAGCCACTTCCAGTAACTGTGGAAAAAAAACAGGAACAGAAGAAAGGTCACTGTCATATCTATTAAATTATATGCTGAACATTAAAGAGGCTAATTTTGCCAGATTTAAAGGATCAGCAACTCCCCCCCTTAATCTTTTGGATGCAACTTGTTGTATTAGTTTATGCTATGAGATTAAATATTAAAAAAAAAAAAGGAGAGAAGAATATCACAGGGTGTCCCCAATGTAATCTACAAAACCCTTTTTGAAGCACAAGATAGAGGTTGAAAGCCAGAGTAGTAACTGTTACTGGAAACCTTTTCTAATCGTGGCTTTGGATAACACTTTGCTTTATCAAAATTGAGAAGCTTTGCAAAATGCAAAAAAACTTGCAGATCAACTGTTACTGAGCCTTGAGGATTCAGTCCTGTGTGCCTCTGGTGTTTCTGTGTGTACAAAAAGGTGGAATGTTAAACCCTGGTCTCCATGTGAACATGTGAATTAACAACTTCTCTAAAATGTTAATATTTCAATCAGCAAACATCTGTCACAGTTCTAA
Organism: Chloroceryle amazona; assembly: GCA_027560015.1. Classification (NCBI taxonomy): domain Eukaryota; kingdom Metazoa; phylum Chordata; class Aves; order Coraciiformes; family Cerylidae; genus Chloroceryle; species Chloroceryle amazona. Next base: position 43,886 of record JANHFX010006394.1, read on the forward strand.
ATACCACGGTATTTATGTAAGGAGGAAATATATTTGAGGACATTTACAGTTTTCTTTTTGGAGTTTCTCTTATACAGCAGTGTTGATACAACTCCAAGAGCTTTACACATCTACAGATATCTCTATTCTAACAGCATATTTCCACTTGACTTTAAATCACACAGAGAAGAACATTGAAATTGCTATGTCAGATAAGAGCACTGGAGCTCTTCAAGCTTTCTGTCTCAGAGTGGCAAGAGTTAGCTTCAATCTTCCTTTTCTACTTTCCCCGTGAATTTCAAACTCAACACCTTTTTTACATCCCTCTATGATTGTGTATCATGTTTGTACATAGTTACCTTAAGATTAGCATCCTTTTTGGTCTTACACTGACAGAACAAAGTACATTCCTTTCCTAGGAGCTTACAGTCCTACGAAGGAACATGGGGAACTGCTCAACACACAGCAGTAGAAATCCCCACAGGAGGTGTTTTTGTTGTGTTCATTATATTGGTACATGTCTATTTATTCTCTCCATTTCACTCTGGTCAACTTGTCCAAATGACAAGTAAATGATGACACAAACATATGCTGTAAAATCAAATTAGAAATTCACATGATTTGCTTATTACATAGACAAAAGATTTTTCAGTCGGGTATCTATAACAAAAGAGGTACCTTGTAAGAACAAGTGAATGGAGATGCATCAGCTTCCCCTGTGTCTGGAGACAAAATGCTTGGGTTTGAAACCAACTTCACACCTGTAGGTCCTTACTATTTTCTTCCTATTCCTGTTACCATTACAGGAATGAAGCTTTTGACTCACTCAGGTTCAGCTCCTGCATCTCCAGTATGTGGGTTGACCAGAGTCTCTACCCGGTTATCAATTAGTAGCATTTCTTGCTTTCTAACCTTTCAGTAGAGAACTAAATGGTAAGAGAGAAAGGTGGTTTTAAGCTTCTCACCTTCTCAGGAGACACAGAATACTGGATGGAAGGACTTACAAAATGCAAAAACTATAACATGCCTATCCCACTGCTGTTGTAAGAAACGGCAGAAAGGGTGGAAACTCCCAATTCTTCCCTTCACGTCATCTTCCTCTCTTCCTCCTTGTGCCTGCACACTCTGCAATATTTTGGTCAATAGGAAAATAACATTTTGCAGCTATTTACTGTTTTACGCTGCGACACAGCAGGCAAACATCACCTGTAAGATTCGAATCTCTTTAAGCTGGTTTTGTCCTTTTTCTGCTGTCCTGTCCACCAGATAAAAGACACTTCCTTTTAGTAACTGCCACAGAAACCAAAAGAAATCTGCAGTAACCAAATGAAATTAATTCTATGTCTGATGTACTTTTGTAAATCACCTTAACATGGCAGGGTTTGGTTGTATGTTTATTTTCTATTTAATCACATTTAATTTAAGACTATTTTCTCGGGTAAACATGACCTGAGAAGATGAACTAATAAGTATTTAAATCACATACAGTTTCTCCAGATCTCTGTTTGCTAGAAACACCAATTGAAAAAGAGTAAGAAGGATGGCAAACACAGAACAGAATACTCAAAACATACCTGCAACAATTCACCTTTTGGGTTTTGCTGGGCTTTTTTTTAAACCAGAAAGTTCTGGTCTATTGTGACTGGGCAGAGACAAGTGACCTCTGTGACTGCTGAAGCAGATTACAGGCTGCTTAGCTAACCAAGACTGTCAGTATAATCAGGATCCTCAGCTTTCTCAAGAACACCAGCTAAAAAGCTGGGATATCTAAAAACTACTGTAGCTTGCTGAATTGAAAAAGACTTGATTGAATTATTAAAAGCTATAAAAACTTGCAATGAAAAAGAGAACAAACATTTTGTTGCAGGAGAATGCCAGAAAACAGAATCAGGCTGAAGCCAGGGAAGGAAGTGACTAAGCATGCAACTGTAACCATTTGGAATAAATCATTTTTATGCTAGTCACAGTGTGAATGAACATAATTATATGCTTCTTAACTTTGTTCATGTTTTTCTCTTCCAGTTGCAAGTCTGCTCAACTGTCATAGATTCTCTTCAAAACGTTGGTAATGCTGTGTAGTAAGTAACACAGCCCTGTCTCTCTGGATTTGAAATCACCATCTCAGAATACCACACCTCAGTCCAAGTATGAGTCCTGACAGAAGTAAGTCAGAATGGGGTGGGG
>JANHFX010006394.1:46148-68467 GCA_027560015.1 Chloroceryle amazona
TTGAAATCACCATCTCAGAATACCACACCTCAGTCCAAGTATGAGTCCTGACAGAAGTAAGTCAGAATGGGGTGGGGTTTTTTTGGCCTCTGGAAGAGTTTTTCCTGCACAAGCAAGTGAAAGGAGAAATTGAAAATTGTTTTAGAATATTACGAGAGGTGAAATGAAATCAAGTTATTCTGCACTCTTACACATGTATGCCTCTTTACACTGAAGAGTAGAGAGTACAAGAACAACCTTCTCATCTACTAATTAGGTCTGATCTTAAGAGATGCTACAGGTACATATCTCTCCTTTCAACTAGCTGAAAAATGGTAGCTACCTATCACGATTTTTGTATGGAAAAGTAAAGGTAATATTCAACAGATTTTTAAATAGTTCTGTAACATCAAAAAAGACCCTGCAGTGAACAGAAGTTGACAAGCTTATTAACCAAAGATTTGAGATAAAGTTGCATTTTACAAAGAAGCCTGTTTTCCTGTATTTGACAACCGTGTTGTCCTCGCGTAGACTTTTGCTATTCAGTCATCCTAGCGTAAAAAAACCCAAACCAATCAAAAAATAATCATACCTGACCAAGTAATAAAAATGACAACGGATATGGAATAACGCGTCGGAAGTCCAAAAAGGAACAGGCAGCTCAGCTAATGGAAAAGTTTGAAAATAACTAGTCTCAGAGAAAAAGTGAAGGAAATAACCTATTATGCTGAGCAACTTGTAGGATAATTAAATGTCACTATCCCTCTCTCCTAAGTGGGGATACTGAGACCCAAAGAAAATTAGGGTGAAAGATGAAGTTTGGGAAACCAGTTAGAAGATTTTGAATGGCTTTTGATATTATGCAGATGTCATGGTTTTCCTACAGTGAGGTTGACCCCCCTCCAGTATTAAGGAGCCACAACAGCCAACAGAGATGTTCCCACACTGACCTGACAAGAGTAGCTACCTCTACAGCTTCAGCATATAGCAAGGTACCAAGACAGCTTCATTTGGAGAAGGAGCAACTAGTTAAATGCATAATTGGGCACATATCTAAAATTACTATGAACACGTGTGAATATAAACACTCTGTGCTGAGCAGCTGACACATATTAATTGCTCAGAGAGGTATACATAGGGTAAAACATAGAAACATAGAAATGTCTGGGCTGGAAGGGACCTCTAGAGCTCATCCAGTCCAACCCCCCTGCTGAGAGCAGGGACATCCTCAACTAGAGCAGGGTGCTCAGAGCTTCATCAAGCTCCCCCCTGAACATCTCCAGGGGTGAGGCCTCAACCACCAACCTGGGCAACCTGTTCCAGTGCTCCACCACTCTCAGGGTAAAGAACTTCTTCCTAACATCCAATCTAAATCCCCTCCTTTCTAATTTAAACCATTGCCCCTCATCCTTTCACTGCAGTAGGAGCTAAGAAAGAGAAGCTATAGGTAAAGTCGTGAAGGCAGAGGGAACAGCTAAGGAAGAAAGGTTAGCCCTGCACATCAACACTGAAGACTGAAAAGGTCTAGGGTTTGGTGGAAAATAAAACACTGTGAAAATGGCCATATTACTGACACTACCACCACCTCTCTAGCCCTTAGTCAAATGTTACCTCTCCTGTTCTTAACCAGTAAGACAGGACAGGCTCAGGGCTCCCTCCTTTCACTCTGGCCAGATCTGGACACTGTCAGGATTTTATTTTTTTTCCCCTGAAATAAAGTGTTTTTTTATCAGAAAACATTTATTCGTGCAAGTGTTCTATTGAAACATATACATTTAAAGGAAAATTCATCACAGGGTGCCTCCAGTTTTCCAATTCACTCCCCAAAGCATAAAAAGTATTTACATGCATGCGTATGTTCCACCAACCCCTAGTTAAACTGCTCATCATACTAGTTCTAGGTACACCAGCAGACAGAGCCAGACATTCCAATATCCTGAATGGTCCCACGGTTTTCTCTTTCAGTCTTACTGAGACACCAAAGACCTACACTCCTCCCTCCTTTTGCTGCTCATCAACCACGACCATCATCGGCGAGTCATGTACTCTTCAGCCAATGAGAGCTTGGAGCAGTCTGTGACATTACACAGTTTCGAGGGCTACACAGGTACACGTCCTGAAACCAGCTGTTCCCCATCCCCTCTGATAGTTCACGTGACAGCACAGAGCTGCTACAGGGATATCACATTGCTGGGATCGGGCTGCAACTCCACTTGCAGTCATTTACAGAATGCCTCCTGCCACGATGTCGTAGCCATTATAGACTTCTCCATGAACAAAACTTTTCTAGAAGACCTTCAGATTAATCTGGCTCTCCAGGAAGTAAGTTCATCACCTCTGACATCTATCATAGTCTGCCACTGATGCATATGCAGAGTTATAGCAAGGTAGAAGTCAGATACCTCTAGGAGAACAAATCATACTTCACTGGCAAGCATACTTCATGGTGACACCTATGGCTTTCTCAACACTCCAGGATACATGAACCCCATGTATGCTGCCTGGACAGTAGGCACTCCTCCAACAACGGCAGCCTGGCCCCTGAAAGAGTAGGGAAGCATCTGCAACAAGTCTGGGTTTATTCTAACCTAATTTCCCTGGCATCTTCACAGAGACTACAGGCAGAGGCCACCAAGACTGCCTTTTATTTTTCACCCATGCATCTCCAGGGCACTTTTGGCATGTATCACTCATGCTTTGGAGGTTGAAGCTTACACTACATGTAAGATGTAATTAATTTCTTTCCCTTCAGTGATGGTGCTTTTGCCTTCTATTGCTTTTACTCATATTCCTCTTTCATCACAATGCTGGAGGACAAGCTTGAACGAATCAACACTAAGTGAAACAGAAGCAGCACCTATCAATTTCAGAGTGAGTAAAATAATAGCTTTGCATCTCATGTAGCTGTGCCTCCAGAGAACAAGACTGATGCACGGGCTGTTTGCCTTCAAAGAGCTTCAAATTCACAGGACAAAAAGTCAATCGGGGAACAGCGAAGTGCCCGATGCCTCCGTACAGATATAGGAGTTACGACTCCAGAAAATCTAGCCACTGGATGCCGTGACCCAAGGCTGTAGGCTTGTATGCAGCATGATCTACCCTGGGACAGCTTACAGGCCCCTGTGACCCATCTGCTATGCACAGACTTAAACAAAACAGTACATCTGGAAAGGCTTCTTACTCAACAGTGTGTAAGTGTGCACTAGAGAAGCGACAGCCCGGGTTGCCCTGTGAAACACAGCATGAAGGAGATCCTCTGTGTACACACAAAATGACAGATGTGTCCCTGATGTCCTCTGCAGACATCGGATGCTATGGAGGTTCTTGACTCCTAGAAAGGTGGCGTGGCTCCTATTCAGTTTCAGATGTTCCTTCAGCTTTAGAACATGAGTTTCTAGCACGGGATCCTTTCAGCAGCACGGAAGCCAGAGGAGGTCTTGCAAAACTAATTGTTCCTAGCGGGTGAGCGAGGGGATCTTTCCACTTACCCACCTCCCCCAGCTATCACTTAGCAGCATGGTCCTTTAGGTCAGCGCCGATAGTGCTGGGATGAGACTCTCCTTACTCTCCATTCTCTTTCCCTCTTTCCTCAGCGCATTTTCTGCTGCCTCAATTTCCCTTGCCTGCATATGTCCTGAACTTGGCTGTCACGGATCTCTTTCCTTACGTCTGCCTTTGGCAAATCCTGCATCCTGAGTTTCCCTCTGTCTTCCCACGCTCTGATATTTACACTGGGAGTTATACACCCCCAGCTCTAATCTGATCCTCATGGAACAGCAGGTTCATTTAATCACTGGCTCAAAAATTGCAAACACATTTTATTAGACTTATCTTCTCCCAATGATACAGTGATAGCACTCTACAGTACCATTTAGGACAAGCTACTATTACTAACCCAGCTGACTCCCAGTTTCTTTATAGTGAAATAAAGTCAAGGCAAAGACATATTGTCACTTCATAAACCCCAAAAGAACACAGTGCAGCACTTGTTAACTGCGTTTCCCCAAAGGGACATGGGATTGCACACATAAAGGCACTCCTAGACCCAGGAGCTCTATCTGTGAACAGAAAAGTGCTGCATCCAGAAGTCTAAATTCTGACATTTGTGCATTAAGAACACAATGCACTGTGGCTAGAAAGGAATGTGCTGCTTTTCTGAATGGATTTTTTATTGGAGTAACAGAAAAGGAATATCTTTTTTAATGATTTCTTTTTTGTTTGGTTGGTTTGTTTTGTAACAACATCATTAAACAAGAACTACACTTAAAAGAGCAAGCAGGAAGTGTTCTGAGGAAGGCTGATGAGAAGCCAATGCCATAGCAGGGGAAGGTTTTTGACTGCTGATTTACATGGAATCCCACTAGTACCTTTTAACTGCTGGCTCCTTATGCACTGGGAAGTTTACATCTCTTTCCTGCACCTCTCATCCCCATTCTATGATAATTCTGTCATCCCCCATTTTCAAATGTACTTCACAAATAGATGTACCTGGTCATTACAGATGCCTTCTCGGGTACCTTCTCATAACCCTGAGAAACACAGGCTATGCCATTTTCCCTTTCCTCTGCAAAACATTTCAGTTCCAGTCCAGCTCAGTGAAGGAGCAGGCTTTCTCAGTGAATGTCATCTTGTGATTCAGCCTTTACTATCCTAGCCACAGCTCATGTTAAGCTTTCCAAGGGGGAGCTGCAGGTAGCTGAAGGGATCACAGCCAGAGTGAATGGAAAACGAAAATACTCTAGAATTTCACTACATAAGCAAAACCAAAATCAAACAGGAAACCTAAATTTGTCAATGTATTTTCTGATGTATGCCGTTTTTCTCTCAGAACAAGACCAGAAAACCCAAACTGAGTGATTGTAGAGGCCTACAGCTAAAAACTAATGAGCTTCCCAGGTTCTGTGGCATCTCAATTTCCGTCTGAGGCTGAAATCCCCAAACATGAACTGTGTACAAGAGTACACAAAGAAATGAATTTTTTCTCTTAAAGAGAATCTGTCTTTTCAGCATTGCATTAAAATGGTGCCTTCATCGGCTGAGGAGGAGGAGTAACATTTTTTCTGGGCACTGATACCCAGCTGCTGCGAAGTCATTGAGACTTCTGTTGCAGTTCTTACCTCTAGTTCCTGACTGGGACCTGCTGCTCCAGGACAGCAGGCACGGCTGCTCGGCAATGGCACAGAGAGGTGAACTTAAAATGCCCCGCAACTGCAACAACACACTTCACAATGCATACACACAAACTCACGTGGAGTACGAGTTAAACTCACACCAAGTCTGCAACAACGCCTGGAGTTTAGGCTCTGAGGAGTTGTGTTATCAGTTCTAATGAAAACTAGTTTGTCCTTAAAAGAAGTTAACCAGTTTGGCCTTGAGATCTTTTTTCCTGGATGCATGAGCTAAACAGTAACACAACAGGGCTGCACAAAAACACAAGAGGTAGTTGATGTAAGGCAAAGGTTAAACCACTTACATAGGTATCTTCTCATTTCACATACACCTGTAACCTAATTCTCTATTTTCCGTAGTTTATAAAATGGTCAGACTGGTCTGAAACTCTGTACAAGATGTTTCATATTGGGAGCAGCTTTATTTCCACCATTGGAAAAGAACGTGTTCAGCTCTATGAAGATACAGAAATGTAATTTTAAAAAACTGTTTATCAGACACTGGCACTTTTCCTGCTTGTGTAATTCAAAAAGGATCTCAGTAAAGAAAATTGAATTTGGCAATCCATTAACATAGATTTGATGCTCTCGCTCTTCATCTCTTGATGTCTCACCCCTTTCAGAAAAATGAAAATAACTCATAGTAAAAGAGCGGCTGTTCCCTCTTATTTGTCCAATGCATTGGCAATTACTAAAACCCTGGAGAAACTACTGAAGCTCTGCTGACTCATGGTGGCAGAGAAGTTACTTGTTAACACCACAGCAAAGGTGGCAGAGGCAAAGAAGACAAGAGAGGAAAAGCCAAAGAATAGGCTTCTCTGGGGAGAAGGCTCAGGCTGACCCGGTATACTCAGTAGCACCAGTTCTCCTAGAGAAATAATTTGGATGTTATCTGAAGCTTTACCTCCTGTGCTTGAACCGTGTGGAGATTCAGACCTAATTTCGCATCGTCAACGTTTAGGAGCCTAACCAAGTCATTTCAATAAAGAGTTCTCTTGTCACGGGCATCCTCTGCTGTCAAGGGAGGAAGAACACCAGCTCCGAGAGGCACACTGGCGCACCAGAAGTCTGAATTGTCTTCTGAAGCTGCCAGTCCTGCTCCATCAAGTACAGAGAGACCCCAAGGCAGTGGCAGAAAACCTGTAACAGGCACACCAGGAGTGGCACGTGACACTCCTGTCAGCAGAACAGCTCCCCAGACTATCACAGCTCCCGGTGAAGCCTGCAATTTGTTGCTGGCTCCTCAACCCTACAGAGCAGATTTAAAAGCCAGAAACAAGCTGTAGTAGAGAATAAGATGGTGACAGTGACAGAGATCAATGAAAAAATTAACACAAATCAGACCCAAAGGGGAGAATTTTCACAGGATGTGCTTGATGCGGGGATATATTTCTGACTCCTGACATGAGAGGTGTTCATAGTCCTGAGTCAGGGGTGACTGTGCCCCTAATTTAGGCACTCCAGGTAGGTGCGCTAATGCTAGTGGGATCACTGTAAGCCTGAAGTCATTCACAGAGCAAGTACAAGTCAATGCTGGCATTTTAATGCATGGAGAATTTCAAGTTTCACCTCATTTTAAGTTCTTCTATGCTCACAGCAGTGAATAATAAGGGAAAAGTCAAAGCACATTATTCCAAGGGGTAGGATTCTGCCTCAGAAAGGAAAAGCAGTTTTCAGAGCTGTCTGGTTGCATTTGAGGGACTGTAATCTGTACTCCTCTTTAAATGAGCAGCACACTTCTCTTCAGGCTCTAGCCTATTCTTGCACAACAAAGAGCCATGATTTTACACTCGCCCACCATCACCTCTGATCACACGTTTCTTGGCAGAGGAAGACTGTCAGCGTGGTGCATTTGCTGTATGCTCTGCCCAGGCAAGGGGACACGTCCTTCCTCTACAGCGTGCAGGAAAGGAGGGAAGAGTAAGGACAGAGAAAAAGGTTCTTTAAGTAACATATAAGGCTGTCCAGAGTCACACGTGTAAAAAAAAACCTCTGCATATTGTACCTTCCCATAAAATCCTGCCCGTGTGTAAGCTAAAGTCAAACCCATTCACCTGATTAAGGTCCTACACCAAGCTGCTTAGTCCCCCCATTGTAAGCGTCCGGGAAGCGGGTGTTTGAAGTGTTAGTGTTGTGAAACAAAGTGACAGCGAGTTGGGAAATAAATGAGCACAATACTCTCTTCTAACCTCCTGGCACCGCGCCTTTTAACAGAGAAGAAAAAAGCAGCAAGGCAAAATGTCAGCTCCAAAACATTTTTCATGTTGTAAAATATACTGTCCCCGTTGAAATGCTTCATCCGAGACACGCCGAGGGCGCTGAGACCTCACTAAAAAATAGTGAGTTATTGCAAAAAGGTCGTATGGACACATGTATAATTCAGTAGGAAAAAGAAACCCCCAGGACCGAAAATTTGTATCTCTGTCCTACAAATGTCACGTTAGCCCTTCAGACAAAAGTCTCGGTAGCACACGCCGAGCTGTTAAGTTCGAGGATGCAAACCAGCTTTCACAAACAGCAAAGGAGACTGAGGATCGGGACGTTTCAGCGCACCTCCCGAGCTTACAGCGAGGCTGCCCATTCCGCTTCTATTCCTCACTCACAACAATCGCTCTGTTCCCAGCAGAGCTAACTCATTTGCAAGATAAAAGGAAGACATTTCTGCACATGCCCGTAATATTCTCCACCGCTGGGGGCAGCTTTACATAAGACTGCATTCGCCGAAACCAAAGCAACAGTCGGACGGAGCTTTCGGAATGACAGTATGCAGAAGTGAGCAGAGCTTGGTCACTGCACGGGCTTATTCCACCTTCAATGCTCCAGAGCAGCTCCCTGGCCGGCTCGGGTACTAAGTGAGGGACCTGCTGTGCTATGGAATACAGATGTGTCAATTCAGGTAGCTAAACGGTGCTTGGAGGAATCTAACATGCTTTCCTACACAGAGAAATTGTAAAAGCCAGGCTCCTAACTATAAAGATGCAAAAACATAATATCCATGAAGATCCTATTACCTAGGAAGAATCTGACATTTTGCTGCGAACGCTGTGTTGGGATTGATTTATTCTCGGAGTGTTCTGCATGGCTGGCAAAGAATAATGTTCCAAAATCGGTCCATCTCCCAAGGGGTCCAATTTTTCTTCCTGGGTGTCAGCGAGCCCTGACTCACTACAGTGCAGCTGACAGGGGCTGCCATGCTTGTGGCACACTAAGCAAAAAACAAAAGACCTAAGGACGACCTTTGAACAACACAAAGGATGGGTATGTTTTTCATGTTATTTTTTTTTAATGTATAGTTCATAGCCACTGCATAGCCTGTGCTTTAATTACTCCCTAGACTTACCTTGATGTGATTTCCTATTATAGTTAAAGTGCTTAGGGATTACACCTTTTGCCCAACTGTTTTTCAGTATTTATATAAAGGTATTTAAAAAAAAAAACAACAAAAAAAAAAGGAAATCTGAGTAAAGAAAACAATGTGAAAAGTAGTTGAGCCGAGCTAGGGATTTTTAAATGATTGTTGAAATAAAAGATTTTAGCATGATTGAAAGAAATGACTGATGTGTGGGGGGATAACTTTTCTAAGTTGTTTTTATTTCCAGGTTTCAATGTATTTAGGCTACTGAGCGGATCAGCTGTAGCTCTGGTAATAGCCCCTACTGTATTACTGACAATGCTTGCTTCTGCTGAACGAGGATGCCCTAAGGGCTGTAGGTGTGAAGGCAAAATGGTATATTGTGAATCTCAGAAATTGCAGGAGATTCCCTCAAGTATATCTGCTGGTTGTTTAGGTTTGTCCCTTCGATATAACAGCCTCCAAAAACTAAAATACAATCAATTTAAAGGTCTTAATCAACTCACCTGGCTCTATTTAGACCATAACCACATCAGCAATATTGACGAAAATGCTTTCAGTGGAATACGCAGACTAAAAGAGTTGATCTTGAGTTCCAACAGAATCTCCTATTTTCTTAATAATACCTTCAGACCTGTGACAAATCTCCGGAATTTGGATCTGTCATACAATCAGCTGCAGTCTCTGGGATCTGAACAGTTCAGGGGCTTAAGGAAGCTGCTGAGTTTACATTTGCGGTCCAATTCCCTAAGAACCATCCCTGTTCGAATATTTCAAGATTGTAGGAACCTTGAACTGTTGGACCTGGGTTATAATCGCATCCGAAGTTTAGCAAGGAATGTCTTTGCAGGCATGATCAGACTGAAAGAGCTTCACCTGGAGCACAATCAATTTTCTAAGCTCAACCTGGCACTTTTCCCAAGGCTAGTCAGCCTTCAAAACCTTTATTTACAGTGGAATAAAATCAGTGTGATAGGACAAACTATGTCCTGGACCTGGAGCTCATTACAAAGACTTGATTTATCTGGCAATGAAATAGAGGCTTTCAGTGGACCTAGTGTTTTTCAGTGTGTGCCCAATTTACAGCGCCTCAACCTGGATTCCAACAAGCTCACATTTATTGGTCAAGAAATTTTGGATTCTTGGATATCCCTCAATGACATCAGCCTTGCCGGGAATATATGGGAATGCAGCAGAAACATTTGCTCTCTGGTAAACTGGCTTAAAAGTTTTAAGGGGCTGAGGGAAAATACAATTATTTGTGCCAGCCCCAAAGAGCTGCAAGGGGTGAATGTTATCGATGCAGTGAAAAACTACAGCATCTGTGGCAAAAGCACCACGGAAAGGTTTGAACTAGCACGAGCTCTCCCAAAGCCAACGTTTAAACCAAAACTCACCAGGCCTAAACATGACAGCAAGCCCCCTCTGCCCCCAACCATTGGAGCCACTGAATCGAGCTCGGAGCCTGAGCACGACACAGAACACATCTCCTTCCATAAAATCATAGCAGGCAGCGTGGCCCTTTTCTTGTCTGTGCTTGTGATCCTGCTGGTAATCTATGTGTCATGGAAGCGTTACCCAGCCAGTATGAAGCAGCTGCAGCAGCGCTCTCTCATGCGAAGGCACAGGAAAAAGAAGAGACAGTCACTGAAGCAAATGACTCCAAGCACACAGGAATTCTATGTAGATTACAAACCTACCAACACTGAAACCAGTGAGATGCTGCTGAACGGAACGGGACCCTGCACGTATAACAAATCAGGCTCCAGGGAATGCGAGGTATGAACCATTGTGATAAAAGAGCTTTTAAAAGCTGGGAAATAGTGGTGCTTTATTGAACTCTAGGGACTATAAAGGGAACGTTTTTCTCACTTTTCTGGCACAGTTCTTCCATGTCTCTTTTTTTTGTACATTCATAATACTGGTCATTTTACTCTCATACATAATCAACTCATTGAAATTTAGATACCGCAATCAATGTGAAGCCTGAGCTCTGGTTTAATACAATACCTATTGTACAAACCCTCTACTGATTTCATTAAAGTCTCTTGTTTCTAAATAGAAAACTTCTTTCATAAGCAACCCCCTGCACCTGCAGCGACTGTGCCTCTGCTTAGGGAGAAAAAATGACAACAATGAAAAAAATAAAAAATTCAAGTCAGCTTCCTCCCCTCCCCTCCCTCCCACAACCTAACCCCAGCCCTTGCTCTGAAACTCACTTTTTGAGCCATAACCAAACTAAAGACCCAGGTACTGTAGCATCACATGAATTCTGAACTGTCTGAGGAGAGAGATGGTGCAGGAACAGCCCTGAAAGAATGCCCGATTCCTGTCCATCACCAGATATAATAAAGAGCCAGTGGGGAGTTAAAGCACTGTCTTGGGAGAGGAGGTTTCACATCAAAAGCAAAGCAGAGTGAAATCGAGGCTTAATAAAACCTTTAAAAATAAGAAGGCAGAATGGGATTTACTGCACTTTATAATACAGGGTTTCTAGGGCTGATAACTATTAATTGAAACCTGTTTCTGTGGCTTCACACAAAAGGTGCCAGTGTTTATCCCTTAGATCCAGTTGCCTTTCAGAAAGTAGTCAAAAGGCATTCATTAAATGAGGAGCCGAAATTCCTTATTGATGCAATTAGAGGAACCCAAATGTGTGGCAGCAAAAGCAAGGCCACTTCCTGCACCCATTTGTTTCAGTGCTCATTAGAAATTCTCTTTTCAAGACTGTCAAAGACATTAATGTAGCTGAGGAAACCATTAAATCTGTCATTTTCTTTTATTCCTTTTTATTTGCTAAGTTGGGCTTGTTAGGGTTTTGTGCTCTGTTTTGCACACTGTCTCTCTAATAACTAAATAAAGCTTAATTGCTTTAAAAAAATTGCTTTAAAAGCCAAACAGAGCACATTTTAGAAACACTACGGCTGCAAGGAGCTGTCAGAGAAAATTGGTTTCTCACTGATCCGAGAAGAGTGCGTTCGAAAATCCTTAAAGGAATCAGCGAGAAATTATTTTTCTCTCTTAGAAAAACCCTACTGACACTACAAGAATTCACAGATACTCATTTTTAAGGTGCAGTCATTCGTCAGTGGTTCTGGCCAAAATAAAGATTTCGAACTGGCTACTCCCTGCCCTACCTCTCCCAGAGTCAGGTGTTTTTGTTGGTTGCAGAAGAATTTAACATAATCATCATAACCTCCTTTTTTGCTTATCAGGAACGGGGTGGGGGTGGAGGGGTGGGGGTTCACTCTTGAGATAATACAGCAGGACCTGTACAGAAGCATGCCAGTAATTTAATTATCTCTCTTTTGTGACTTGATTTGTCTTAGTGAACTGCACGTCTTCAGTCACTTGGGAGGGGATGTTTCTCCAAAGCAGTTTCACTGCAGTAGATTAGAAAAAGCAAAACCTTAGCAGAATGTTCTCCTGAATTTCTGCTGGAAAAACCTAATCACAGCCAATCACCTTGAAATGGTGATCTCTGGAAATGGAAACAAATCTAGAAAGCATCTCTTAAAAAGACGTAATGCACTTGAAGGGGTTTTGCTTTCTTTTGCTTTTAGATAAAGAACACATTCTCATTTTCAAGGACTGGAAGGAGGAAATATCTCAGAGTAGAAGCTTGAGCGTATACTGAACCCTGCAACACTGAGAGCCTGTTTTACTGAGCCCAGAGAGGATCCCAGACAATTAATAATGCAAGTGCTCGAGACGCGTTAGCAGCACGGAGCAGACTGTGGTTTTTAACCTGAGCTGTGCCTTGAAAGTTGCTATTAGAAGTCTATACCCATGGAATTAACTTAGCTATTAGGGACTTGGGTTTTCTCACAGCAGGTCTTGCTTATCCCTGTACTAAAGGATAAGAGTTCTCTCTCAAAATCGTGTCAAGAACCATCCCTGGACTTCTACAGGCTTTAATATCTGCAGTGGTGACTGCAGCCAAAACAAGAAGGATTTGGCCCAAACCATAAATATATTCATGTATACATACATACAACACGTGTGTGTGTGTGTGTGTGTATATAAATAAAAGAAAATTTTTCTAGTTTGGGGAATGCTAACTGCATTCAGCAAACAATTTCATACTATTCATTTAGAATTTCTGCTATTTGAAAATATTCAGTGCATGGACTGTGATTGTGAATGAGTTGGATACAATTCAGTTTGACTTTGTGTGCTGTGACTCAGTGACTTCTGATGTCACTTTAATGTCTTGTTCTAACAATACCCAGAAAAAACCCCAATCCATACAATCCTGTAAAATAATCTCTAGCTCCCTTTGAAAAATATTTAATTTTGGGGGTGAAAAAGAAAAGCAGGCCAGTCTGTTATGAATCGTAGGGGGACAACAGAAATCATGAGGAAAACCCAGTATGTCTGTGGTCAGGCACAGGCATGCTCAGATCAACTAATTAATTTTTTGCTTGAAAAACTACAGATTCACTTTTCATGTATTTCCAAAGACATACCTGTGCTATTATAGCCATTGATAATGAAACCACCATCTGATTACACAAAAAAAAGATGCCCAGTGCCACTCTTTGAACGTCCTTGCACAGCCTGAGGCCTGTGAGCTGAGTTGTGATCCCCCACTCTGATGGCTACGGCCACCAGAGTCACAAATTCTGATAATCTAGCAGGAAACAACCTGGTCTTAGTTGAGGAACTTTCAGCCCCCGTGAAAGCCTGCCTCTTTCCCGGATACAAATGCAGTGTTAAAGCCCCAGGGATGCCAGAGAAGAAATTTCTCCTTTGCTTCTCCCCAGTTTGAGCAGCAGGCAGCTAGAATTATGATCCCTTTTTGTCTTTGGATATTTTGGTGCCAGTCTCTCACAAAGCTGGGCTGATGAGGAGGAGTCTTCAGAGGATGCACAACAGCTGTGATGGCTCTTACAAACTCGTAAGCTTTCATGCAAGCATTTTAGGCACCAGCCTGTGGGAGGAGATGGGATTGGGTGCCTCTGATGACATGGCTGGCCTTAATGGATCTGATGCTGCCTAGATATTCAAAGTTTAGGAGAGCAACAAAGCATTTTGAAGGTGTCTGGGGTTTGTTTTGTTGTGTTTTCTGTGTTGGGTTTTTGTATTTTTTTTTGTTTGTTTTTAATCAACGTCTCTTCCTTTTCCAATGTCATCCATGGTGTTGTAGCCCTGTCACAAAGACCAGGGCTCCTCAGACAAACAGATAAAGTCAGCTATTCTCTCGTGCCTGTTTTCAGACAGAAAATGGCAAACAGACATGACAGACTTGAGGTACATTGCTCGAGATCACATACCAGTTGAGCACTGGGAATACAATCCGGTCTCCTCACACCAAGACTTCCTCCTAGTCAGTGGGCTACTTTGCCTCTCATCTAAACAAGCAAACTCCTGGAATATTCAAGTGGTTTTTTTTCAGAATAATAAACCCCACAGAATGCGCATCTTTGCAAAATTAAAATAACTGATGTACTAAGCAAATTCAAGGAGACTGGTAATGTTCATTCACTGTGCTGAGATTACCTCCAGCAATTGCAGAGTAAGAGAATAATAATGTGACCAAGTGGCTTGAGTATGATGAATGCAAGATTCTCTACTGGCTGGTAGGCTTGCATTACTCACTATCTGCACTTACAGGCATCACAGGTTAAGATCTGACTATACTCTTTTTTAAATTCTTATTATGCAGTAGTGAACCTTGATATCAAATTCAATTGCACGATGCACAGAAATGTCCAACATTCCTGAAAACACAATTAGAAATCTTCAGTTTGCTAGAAGCTAATGATCTTTGCTGTCAGCCACTCAACTCTAGATAAATATTCCCTGGGATGAATTTCTGTGGAACAATACTGACATCAAGTGGGTAGTTAGCTTAATCACAGGTATCTATTGTCTGTATCAAGTCACATACACAAGCATTTGCCTTCTTACTTTGCATTCTTCTGTAGCACACGGCAGCAGCATCAAATCCTTTCAGGAGTCATAACCTGAATGTAGCGAGTAAGTGGAGAAAACAAGAGTAGAGGAATGCTAGCAAGAAACAGCCCATCCAGTGTGTAAGTCACCACTGTCAATAAAAGGCAAGCAGCATGTAATTAGTAAGCAAGAACAGGAGCTGTGACAAATTTGTGGCCGCTGATTTATAACTTACTACTTCTAAAACATGACTAAGTGCCTTTAAGATACTATAAACTCACACTACAAACAATTTCATCAACTTCCAAACTGCAAAAGACTGGGCTTTTTTACAAATAAACCCCAAAACTATGAGTTTATTTTTACAGTAATGACAGAAAGATATCATTAGACATCAAAAGCACGGGCGCTCCCCACCTGGGAACAAGTTAAAGCAACTGCTTCATCTCAAGAAAACACAACGTACAACAGAGGTGAGAAGCAAATTATGGAAGATCAAACTCACAAGCAAAAATAAAGCCAAGCAATGGGGACTCAGCAGTGGCATGAATACACAGCACATTGCTTGGGCAAAGGTTGCTGGCAGCAGCCCCTGCTATGTGGTGCACTGGCTCCTTTAGACCTCAGAGCAGCTCTGCCCCAATGTTACCACTGGTGATTTTAAACCCCAGTGAATGACAGAAGCCAAAGCAATCAGGATGACAGCTCTGTTGATAACAGCCAGACTTCATTTCCCTGAAGATGCACAAGAACTCAGTTCACTCCGTGCTGAGTGAAATACACTTGCATTCCTAACTTTTTTAGGTACGTAGGTGTATTTGGAGGTCAGCTATCAGTCCATGATAGGTAGCCTTGATTTCTATTCCTAGCCAGGCTGTCTAGAATGGGTGTTATCACAGGAGTACAGTACAGGAGTACAGTCAGGGTTATAGCCAAACTATTTCTTGGCATAACAGTGAATGGAACACAGCAGGGTAAAAAAAAAGAAGTAAAAAGTGAGTTCAACAGCTCTGAACAGATCACCAAGGAGGTCATGAAGTAACAAAAGGGAGTTTATTCAAGACACTCTGGGATGGCTAGCTGGAAGTTGACGGCCAACATTTTAACTACCAGAGAAATTACAAATCTCATTTATGACAAGAAAAAATTTCATAAAAGCAACAATGAAAAAAGATTTGCAAGTAGTAGGCAGTGTCTTTTATATGACCAACCCATCACAGAAATCGCATCTCCCTTCAATTCTTCTCTTGCTCATTTTATTGAGTATCGTGACCATAGCATTAGCATTCTAAATTAAGAATGGGTACTGTTTACTGAGACATTTTCACAGGAAATACTTCATGTTGATGTGAAAAATCACAATTTTAGGATACTTCATTACTAAACCAACCAAACTCCTTAACAAAACAAAACATTTCACACTTTACTTACAGTTTCTTACTGTTTCTTACAAACTCCTTCACGTCCCAGGAGAAAAGGGAGTGACTGGAGGTGTCATCTTCAAAAGAAGTTCTCCAAAAAGACCTCACTTGTCTTCTTAAGCACTAAAATCATTCCCCTCCTGTGCTTCTATGCAACTAATACACGCGTCGAAGCTTACACCCTTGACCGAAGACCAAATTTCTATTCCTTCAACACTAGAAGTAGCACTGAGATCATGTAGGACTTCATAATTACAGCTGAACCCTACGAGCTCTCAAAGCATTTTGTGGTAGCCAGACTCCATTAATAAACCATAAGGACTTATTTTCCTAAGTCCTAAAATGTCCTAATTACTAATCCATTTAAACTCCAAAGAAGAACATAAATGCATTACAAGGTTTACTGCTTCTCATTGAGAAAACAACCTGTCTGATTCTCTGTGTGAATCCTTTTCTTCTTCAAACTAACATAACATTTTACTAGCTAGGTCCCTCAGGAACCTGATTGCTTAATGCTGAAAGAAAAAAAAAAGCCAAAGCACATTGATATTGTCAGCAGCCTGTAGAAGTTGTCATCGTGAACTAAGCCTTTATTAGTGAGTCTCCCTTGAAATCCAGCAGTGCCTCCTATACTTGTCATGTATTACACCTGCGCTGCATCCCATAATGCGATGTACTAACTGTGTGAAAGCTTCGTATTTCTGTTGTTAAGAGAGAGAAAAACACATTCTAAAGCAAAACTGGAATGTTAAATAAATGTTTGTAGATTTCTTTCTAAACTATAAAAAAAAAATTAAAATTGCTACTATCTGGTTCCGGGCACTAAAAACATCAAAGAAAAAAAATCTCTAGTTTTTATTTCACACTGAGCTTAACGAGAGGGAGAAAATACCTTCTTATAATGTCAGACACCTCTTTCTGAAGCTGTGGGACTGAGCTGATACAGGAATAATCAAAATATGTTTCATCTGATTATCTTGGCTTTTTGTTGTATGATCATTTCACCATCTGTAGGAATGATTAGATGATGCTAACTGCTACCATGTACATCACTTTAGCAGAGTACTTTCTCCTGGCATTATTTTGTCCTTTAGGACAAATCATAGGTGGTAGTTTTGGGTCTTGAGTGTGCCCTGTATGGTCACACACAATTTACTGGATGTCTGAATACCAGTGCTTTAACTCGTGGCTATAATAATGGGTGCTGTCGAACTCACGGTTCTGATTTTAAATCAGGCACTTCTATTTCCCACTTCCTTAAAGGGTGCAAAACTCACAAATGAACTTCAAATTAATGTAATGAGGTTACCATCCCCTCCCTGGTTCAGCTGTAACTTGGGAGAGAATATGTGCACGAAACTTTCAAAGGGACAACACAAGACCTCCAGTGGAAGCTGGGCATCCTAATTGCCTTGTAATTCCTCCCTTCATTGCCCTCAAGATTAAAAGGAGCTGTAGATGTAGGAAATGCGAAGGCTGAACATGTGTTTTGCTGGAGTGTAGATAATAAGCAATAATAATACATTAGTCATACAATCTCTGAGCCACTGAAAATACAGCCATCAGAGATGGTTTCCTTATTCTGCAATAGCTACTTCACCACGTTTACGCTAGCACACGTGCTCTTTCTTCTTTGCTCTTCTTAAGGTTTGGGGGATTTTGTGGGTTGGTTTTTGTTTAAAAAAACCCAAACACATTCTGCAGAAGTGTCTTGTGAAGGCTTGTGATGAGTTGTGCAAAAGCCACAGGTGATGAAAGTATCACAAAGGGAACACATTTTACAAAAAGCAAACCAGAATCAAACAGAACAACACTTTAGGCTTGATCTTAATTAGTGGTTTGTTACTAATTGTTTAGTTTCCTACAGATCATCCTCTCTATTTTAAAACACACTGCAGGAACGATTCTCAAAGCTGCGAACAGGAATTTAAACACCAAGATCCCACCCACTTCCAACAGTTGAGCACTTAACTGTTGTGACAGGACATTTTCACCTCTCTTCTCCTCTCCAGATTCTGAAGTCTGAGGAAGGCTCTTTGTGAGGTCTACCAAATGCTCTGACCAGCTGCAGTAAGCTAGTCCAAAATCTGTGTTCGTGGGGACTTTTGCAAGTTCTGTTCCGAGCGAAAGAAAGCAGTTGTACCTCAGTGATGAGCAAATGGTGGCAGATGTATCTTGTAAACATTGGCTGGGATGCATAATGAAATAGGGTATAGACTGGGAAATTGCCTCCTGACCTACTGGAAAAGAGACTGCCACCAATTCCTGGCATACAGTTAAAATTAACCGGCCTCAGAAAAACAATTACGTTTGAACAATTTTCAGTTTGAAAAACAGATACAGATTCTGGAGCCTGTTTTTCTTTAATCAGATGAGTTTATTTGCCATGCTCCTTACTAATAATAATCATAGTCATCTTATACAAAAGTATTCAGTCAATCTTTTCCTCTTCGAAAAAGAATAGCATCAAATAATCCTCCTGGCACAGTCGAGTCCCGTTAGCAGTGCACTGTCACTTGTAAAAGAACAGTCTCCTATCAGAGAATCAGCCTTACAGCTCTCTGTAATGTGAGTCATATCCTCAGGACAGCGCAGGCTTCACTCTACATCGCCTCATACCAGGCAGCTCCTCCTGAATCACACGGCACCGCGCAGAACGCAAACCCATTCCATACAACAGCAAAAATGAATTTCATGCTCCGCTCATTACACCAGCGATTCACAGTGGAACACGCTCACCACCCACCTTCCAACAAAGGAGCACAAGAGACAGGGATGGAAACCCTCCAGTGGCAACTTTTCCTAAGGCTAACTGTACCTGTCACAAAGAGTCTCTGCTTTTGGGACTAAATGTTTCGTTTTCTTTACTTTCAGTTATCCCCAACAACAGTTTCCAGGCTGCACTGCTAATACAAAATGCAGGCCTGCAGCAAAACCTGGCAATATTATTATATGAGCTCAGAAGCTCCCATGACGAGCCAGTAACTTGTCCTTCATTAAGGAACAGATTTACTTCAAACAACCCGTGATGCTGGACGGCATATTTCTGTTCATCCCTTGCGATGCTGGCAACACAAAAGCAGTTGTTCATTTTTCTTACTGAATAATTCACAATCACAGAGAACACGGAGGGAAAAAAAATCCAACGTTCTAAATCTGCACCCTGCATATTGAACTATCCACATTTTGCAGTAGTGGCCTCCTATTTCTAGAATACTCTTGTCAAAAATAACCTGTTTGCCACGGGGGAAGCAATAAACTTTGTGAGGCAGTCTGCATGGGATTGCCAGTAACCCCGTTCTTTGCACTTACAGCTCGTGTTTATTTCACAGCTTAGGGAAGCCTGCAGTACACAGCTATGGCATCTCAACATTCCCTTCCTTTTTATTAATTTCTCCGTGTCACCTTTCTTAGGCCAAATCTTGAAATGCTTTAAAAGGAGAAGTTCTTGCCTACTATGCTGAGCAGAAGACAACTGTAGGGGAAGAAGGGACTGTGAGTGGTATGCAGTAGCCCTTAGCTCTGCATGTACAGCAGTATTTGTGGAGAGCTGAAAGCTTAATAAAGCGCAGTAGCTGAAACAGGCACAATTCATTGCAACCCAAAGGATACAGGTTTGTCTGTGGTCATGGCATAAACCAGTAGGTTCTGATACATAAGAGGTATCTTGTAGCAGTATAAGCCAATCTGAAGGCACGACACAATAGATTGCCTTCTTACCTCTGAAAGGGTGCTGGATTTGGCCTGCAGTATCGTAGATTAAAAATGCCTATATATCAGGAATAATCATAAAATGCATTTTTTTCCAAAGCCACAGAGCTACTGCTATGTATGCTTTGGCTTCATGTAGAAACTGACGTGGCAAACTCTAAATTTAACAGAACCAATTTCTTTTAAAGCCTCATCACACTAATTATATCCATCAAGTGTGTAAAATACACTTTGTCGGCTAAGAACAGAGGACTTCAATTAAATGCAAATCCTTATTCAGCACTCTAAGCTGTAAATGGCTCGAACTCATTAATGAGATGATGAAAATGCTCCTACATACAGACTCTGTAGTGAGAATTTATTACAAGTACTTATTTCCACCCAGTTCATATACTTAAGAAAGTGGCCCCTGTTGATGTCAATAGTCCAGTATCAGCAGAGAAAGATACTGAAATCATCTGGTTTCTTTGTATATTTGGGGCTTGACACTTATATCCAGGAGAGTTGACCTTCTTCCCTGCCCTGGAGTGCTCCCAGAACACCAAGTGTGTGACACTCTATCCACCCACTGTTGATTCCAACTTGATGACCCCTTACAGGTAAACTACTACAGCAGGACAGGAGCCATGAGAGTCGTAAGAACATATCTGGGTTCTCCAAAATGTGCAAATTCCAATTCAACACAGCAACATGAGGGGTTTCAATTTTTCTCCTTGTTACAGACTGCAGGATTTTCTGTATGTGCTGAAACTCTTAAGGAAGGTTATTAAGGGGATTTTCCCATTGCAGGACTCTGCTAGATCACGCTTGCTTCTCCCAGGAAGGAAAAGTATAATTATTTTGATTTCTTTTTTAGATTTCTCTCTCCCACTCCACTCTCTTTCTTTCCCCCAGTCTGGGCTTCTCTTCTCTTTTGATTACCTATTTCCCAGAAATAGAAAGAGTCCAAAGACTACATTTAAGTGTACCAGATGTACTTGAATTTCTACCAAGTCTACTCGGTTCAGCCCCTGCAAAGCCTTGTTTACAAACAAACTCAGCTCCAACAGCAAGCAAGCTTCCAGAAACAAAGAAACCTTCAAGACATTTTCACAAGTTTCAAGTTACTTCCCCAGTAGACTCATTGATCAAGTAACAAGTAAAATGAGATCCACTGAAGTGATTCACGCTCAAATGCTAAGAAAAAAATAAAACTGCTTTGAATATTTGCACCTTCTGCAGGAGCCCTATCCCATCAACTTGAAGTGAAAATTAACGCTCAAAAATTGTTATGCACGAGAAAACAAAAGTTATCTCAAATTCTGGGCCTTGCTGTAACAGTAAATTGATTAGTTACAGAGGATTGAAATTTTTGTATTAGGGCACCATATGGATCTGCCAGACAGCACATGCCCCTACACTGCAGAAGGGAAGCAGATTTGCCCGAGGTTAATTCCACACCAGCTTAATTATTAATGAACCTCTCCCAGGCGCCTTTTTTTTTTTTGATTTTTCAATGTACTCAAAAAGACTTTTGGAACTAGAAGTCCCCTGTTTATCGATAGGATAGTTTTCCACGCAGACAACTCATCTACAGTGCATAGGCACCATTTCCTCAGCTGACCTGGTTAATTCAAATGCACGGTTATAACAGGCTTGCTCAGAACTGCAGCTGAATGACCCAGGGTCCCTTTGTTTCTCAGTACCACAGAAGACTCTTTTACAAACATTTACTAGGGCTGTTGCAGAATTTAATCAAAGATTTCTAATCTAGGCTCTGGAACAAGGAGTCTCTCCATTTTTAAAAGGTATCAAGTAATACCTCATTTTCATCCTGATCCATGCTGAGTATGCCTGTGCCCCTTACCTGCATCTTCTTTCAATTTAATGCTTGTCCTATACAATTTAGCACTTCCTCTTCCAATTTCCTGCATTCCCAATGCAAAGGAAAACCAAACAACACTATCACATGTTCTTTCCAGCAGAAATCTCTACGTGCAATTTTGCTTGAATGAATTCAGAACCTATTAACAGCTTTGAAGGGAGATGGTAGCTGGGAGAACTGCAGAAGCTGAGAGAAAACCTGTGCCAGGCAGTAAATGGAGCAGGAATGAAAGTGGAAATCCACCTGCTATGTTGCATTTGCTAACACACTGCAGTGGTGCTGCATGCTAACAGAAGAGACAGACGAAGGGGATTTGCAAAGGAATATTAACTTTGAAGACGTACAGGCATTAAACTGTTTGGAAAACAGCCTGGAATAAAGGAATGCTTCCAAATCAACCACTCAAACCTAGCAGACACCTGGAAACACAGCCCCTACCTATTTCAGTTTATACGTTGTAAAAATCCCCGTGATCTTCAGAAGGCTCCTTTAGTCCATAGTGGTAAAACATGTGGACGGGGATACCTGAAAATTAAACATCTTCGGGTTGAGTTTTGACTGTATCTGACACAGCTCCTTGGCGTGTTGGACCCGGCGGTGGTGTGAACCATTTGTGACAGTACTCTCTAATAACCCTCTGCTCCAAACTCAAGATACCTTTGACTGGGTTGGCCTCTGCATCCTTTCCAAGGAGTACTGGAAGCCTCCAGTAACCTGACAAACTCCTATATCCTTCAGAGAAAGATTAATCTGTTAGGTCTCATCTTTATGCTCTACATTCAACTGGCCAGTGACCTACTAAAACTGACTGAAAAGGAGCCACTCTCCAGGACTGGAATATCTCTCTTATGAGGAAAGGCTGAGAGCCCTGGGGCTGTTTAGCCTGGAGAAGAGAAGCCTGAGAGGGGATCTTATGAATGTTTACA
>JANHFX010006395.1:0-14997 GCA_027560015.1 Chloroceryle amazona
TTCCATTTTCATTCTTAATATTTTTTATGTTTCTCAGCTCATTCCTTCACACACTTCAGGAAAGCACCAGATCTTTATCCACCTCTTCAGACACTTCCTCATCAAGGTCCTTAAGTGTTTACAACAGGAGTTAATAGGGCTACTCAGCTGCTTACTACATGCGTATACTCAAGCATCTCTGAATTTGTGGATGAAGAACTTATATAAAGTCAGATCTTTGATTAAGCTGGAATCAGAAGAATAGAGTTTATGTCTCTGTGTAAAGACTTAGAAATGCAGGAGAAAACATCATCCAGAACTGTCTTTTTCCTTTAAAACTATGGATGAATAATATGGCATTACTGAGACATAAAATAGGTGAGAACTTTATGGGGCAATTGTTAGTCTGTTTTCCAAGGAAATCAGTTATTCTGTTATCACAGAATCATTGAATGGTAGGGGCTGGAAGGGACCTCTGGAGAGCATCGAGTCCAACCCCCCTGCCAGAGCAGGGTCACCCAGGGCAACCCACACAGGAACAGATCCAGGGGAGTTATGACTGTCTCTAGAGAAGAAGACTCCAAAACCTCTCTGGGGAGCCTGTTCCAGGTTCTGTCACCTTCACAGCAAAGAAATTTATCCTCACATTGAGGTGGAACTACTTGTGTTTCATCTTGCTACCAATACCTCTCATCCTATCACAAGGCACCACTGAAAAGAGACTGGTCCCTTCTACTTGACACCCTCCCCATTTATGGACCCATAATCAAACTAAAAAAATATATAATAAAAAAAAAAACCAAACAAAACATCTAGAAGGAAGCTCAAATGTGAAATTTTCCCAGGTTTCACGAGCTAGCAGCAGCAATGGATCCATGGCTGGTTGAGCCCTGTACACCCAGCCAAACCAAGACTGTGTCTCCTGTCATGAGTGTACCTTAAGATTTGGGGCACAAGCTGAAGTTGCTGTAGGTGTTGGGACCAAAGGACAATGAGCGTTGGAAACAGGGGTTTATTATCTCCATGGCTTATTAGAACAACTTGTTATCATAGCTGTCAGAACAGGCTGAGCTTAATCAGCACAGGCAGTTGCTAAAATATAACTAGCAACTCAAGTACTGTACATTTCTTCCAGGGAGTGATAACTTGCTATTTAAAACACTTGCTCTTTAATTATGATTTTCCCTAATTCTTCACAGGACTTCAGAGACAGCAAGATGATTTCTCTGAGTAGAAGCTACCTTAGGGTGTTTAGAAACATATTTTTTCTATTCCAGCTAATAGAAACCTGGCATAATACTGGCATTCAATCAGTTTTCAGAGCGAGTTAGTCTCAAAGGAAGACTGACTTAAAGAAGACAAGCTTATTTAAGGACTGTGGAGGATTGACCTTTGCTGGTCTCCAGGTGTCCACCAAGCTGCTCCATCACTTCCCCTCCTCAGCAGGAAAGAGGTGAAAAAAATAATAAGATGGAAAAACCCCTCATGGGTCAGGATAAAGACAGTTAAATGAAGCAAAAGCAAAGGCTGCATGTGGAAGGAAAGGAAAACAAGGGATTTATTCTCTACTTCCCATCAGCAGGTGATGTCCATCCTCTTCCTGGGAAGCAGGACACTAGTACACATAGGGGTTTTTCTAGCTGCCAGTACAAAACACAGCACTACGAGGGCTGCTGTGGGGAAAATTAATTCCATCTCAGCCAGACCCAATAAAATGGCATAAGATCCTGTAACTTTCCCAGTTCCCTGTGGTTCTTTGTGGAGGAAGTTGGAGCAGTACAATTATATGGTGTAGTCTATGCTGGTAGCAAATCAGTGTTTTCTAATGCTTAACCTAACCTAGTAGTGAGTGTTCTCTGCTTCCAGTGCAGTCGTTCCCAGCTGTTCTGTGTCACCAATACACATACCAATAGTATTTGCTCTTTGAAAGGAAGTGAAGAAATTGAAAACAAACAAACAAACAAAAAACCCACCACCCCCACAAAAAAAACAAACCCAACCAACCAAAAGCAGCAACAAAACAAACAAACAAAACCACACCAAAAAGACCAAACCAACTGTTTCATACAGCTGTTGAGTGGATTTTTGCTATTCTGGCTACTTTGGTTATTCAGCAGGATGATGTTACTTGGAAATCACCTCTAGTGGTCTTACCCTGTGGAACACTAATACCAGACATTAAAAAACATTCGCTCATTATCACACTGCAGATTAACATCCTTGGGGGATTCTATAGAGAGAAACAGCAATCAAGCAATTGCCTGTCATTAAATTACACCTAAAAGATTAACTTATTAGGAAGGAGACAAAGACCACATGCATTCCCTATCTTCAGAATTGGCCAGCTTCTGCTTGTTGAGCTGAGGTCTGTACATACCGAGAGATGGTATTTTAATTACAAATAAATAAATAAATAAATAGATTATCCAGCTTTTTCAGCAAGTGTGTATATGCCATGGGCAGATGGTAACCCCAGAGTAGATCTATCTATGCACATATGCATGCGCATATGCTTTTAGATTTGTCCTCACAAATGGCTTTAATACGGGAAAAAAAAAATCACTCTAATGAATAAATTCTCCTCCTGCACACTGGGACTGTCAGATTGTGTGATTGCTGAGGAGCTCTAACCAAAGAAAGCCTTACAGAGAAAGCTTTACGGTTGTTATTTCTGCTGCACAGCACTGGGGGATAGAGAAAATGAGGAATTCCTTTGACAGCCCATTTACAACACTCAATATCTGTTAGGCAGCTCCTCTCGTGACTCTGAATTTGAGACCGGTCAGGGCTGTATTGCAAAATCTGCTCTACCTGTTGGTGAGAGTCCTCCCAGCACTGGAATTCTGGCAATGCAAAGGAGAGAACACGAGTTTCCATCACCCAGAGTCCGTAGGACTAACTATATAAAAGTTATTAGAAGAAATACAGAGAAAGTAAAAAAAGGAAGTAAACTTGTTAAAATGAGGGGTATTTTCATCTCAATTTATTCTCAGCTCAGAGTGGCTTGAGTATTTTCTCACGCTCCCTACATTACATGCTTTAACAAATACCTACCAGGCTGACACGACAATTAAATGATCACCGAGTTCCTAGGCTGGCTTTACAAACTCTAAGCAGTAGATAGGGAAATGAAGACTGGATTTAGTGTGTTGGTTTTAGAGCAAGAAGAGGAAACATAGCCCTGTACTGGATTACAGCAGGGTTTTTTCGACTTTAAGAGATGTTGCTTTTAATTTCAGAAGGAAAGAAATGATTCGGTTTTGATCGCCGCTAAAAAGTGAAAGGAAACAAACTCTTTCCTTCTGTTCAAAACAACTTGAAGTCCTTAATATAGTTGGAAGGCTAGTATATTAGTTTTCCTCTGCGATCTCTCCACTGTCATCAGCTAATAAATGATCCTAGGACGGTAACAGGAACCTCCATCTGAAAAATAAATACCCAGCTAGACCAGTCCTTTGGGAACTACCAGAAAATAAGTGAAAACAGAACAACTCTACTTCAAATAAATTAAACTGTAATCCTTAGCCGAGGCCAATTGGCTGAATCTGGGGGAGGGTGAGAAATCCAAACAGCAAAACCTTGCCAGTCTTATTTACTAACAATGTTTAGGAGAAATTACAACAGCACTCATTTATTCTGTCTTTCACATAAATAGTATACAGTTGTTCACCTGTGAGACAGATCACATAAAGATGCTGGTGGGGGATCCTCACAGCAGGCTGGAGATGATTCCCAGCAGTCGCTGCCTGTCTAAAGGAGCTGGACACTGCCAGCAAGTAGGCACTGCAAGGAGCAGGGTGGTGTCCAGGTAGCCTGTGTTTTTTCTGAACCTAAGGAGCAATGGTGTTCTCACGAGGTCCTGTGGGAAAAGGGTCTAACCCCTCAACACCTGGAGGCTTTTTGGTGTCTTGTCTGTGACCAGCTCCATGGAGTAACATCTGAGTTCCTCACCCCTGTGACATGATTGATATGCTCTGTCCTGGGACGCTTTCAGGTTCCCAGATGTACATTTGAGCACCCCCTGTGTGACATCTTCATACTAGCCCAAGATCTGTGTGCTTCCCAGCCTCACTTGTGCTTAGGTTTTCAGAGAAAGAAATCCCACGGGTATGGCAAGGACTGACACGCTGTTGAGTGAGTCTCCTGGATGACTGAGTAACCCAAATCCTGGAGGCACTGCAGCTTTCACCAGTGAGGAAGAGATAGAGAATCACAGAAACATTACGGTTGGAAACAACTTTCAAGATCATCGAGTCCCACCATCTATTAAATGTTATCAGGACTACTAAACCATCTCCTGAAGTGCCACATCCAGACATCTTTGGAACCCCTCCAGGGCTGGTGACTTCACCCCTCCCTGGGCA
Source organism: Chloroceryle amazona (assembly GCA_027560015.1). Lineage (NCBI taxonomy): Eukaryota > Metazoa > Chordata > Aves > Coraciiformes > Cerylidae > Chloroceryle > Chloroceryle amazona. Next base: position 4,344 of record JANHFX010006395.1, read on the forward strand.
GCCTGGTCCAATCCTGGCTACTCTCTCAGGAAATAATTTTTTCCTAATATCCAACCCAAACCTTCCTCGGTGCAACTTCAGCCCACTGATGCAAGTGCCTAGAGACAAAAACCTGCACACGACAAAGCAGGAATTTTTCAAGGAATCCAGACTTAACTCCTGCAGTAACAAAACTTCCGCCTCACCCTCCTGCAAGCTGATGGACCAGATGCTTCCAGATCTGTGCCTCTGCACATTAGTGGTAGAGAACTAAACCTTCAGCTGGAAATTCAAAGTTCATTCGAGAAGCAGCACAGGAATGCAAGACACAAGCCCCATATGCACAGAATTATTTGATATTTCTGTTCTGGTACCAGCTGGGGGGGTTATGTTCCGTGCCTGCCCTCTGCTTCTCTCACTTCCATCAGCTAGTGAATGATTATGTTGCTGAAGCCATTTCTTATCCTTCCTGTCCACTTAGAAGGGAAATAGCCTCGGCTATATCTCTGACCTTACATTGCAATCAATATTGGCAGTGGTTCACCTTAAAGCAGAGTTGACTTTAAAGGCTGAGACGCAGTCCCCGTTCTCTCCCAGCTGTAATTATAAGGGAATGAAATGTGATTTCTCTGCTTTGGCTATTTCCCTGCAAGTAAAGACATTCACTGGAACTGTATTTGTGGGTTTGTTCACTCTCATTGCCCGTCAAGTTTGGACATGCATAGTAATGGGAATGTTCTTGTTCTAATGCGGTTGCTGTCACTACTATGGCTCTTAATGAATGTTTTGTGCACCCTGTTCCTGAAAATTGCATCCAGGAAGAAGTTTTGCATTTGTTTGGGATGCAAATCAGCCCAGAAAAGCCAAGAGGGATGATACCACTGGACCCGTTCATTTATTTGCCTAAGAATTCCATATAGGAAATCCTTTAGATATTAAAAAAAAAGAAAAGAAATAAAACACTACAGAAAATATCATGTGCTGAAACAGTGGTTTTATAGTGAAAACTGCAAGTCATTATAGAAACAAGTGATATTTGTGAATTTTGTTGGTTCCAGTTATTAGATTAAATCATTAAAAAAAAAAAGACCTTTTTTTTGTTGTTTTTTTTTTTCCTTTGTTCAAAGACAAGTCAGAAGTAATGAACCATAATCTTTACAGCATCCTTTATATCTGTTCTATTCAAAGCATGCAATTCACCTGGGAACTTTCGGGAGAAATTCATATTGTACATTCTATTTCTTCCCATCATTTGCTCAGCTGTATCCTAGACTTCACAACAAATAACTGAGAGAATCTACTGCAGAGACACTAAAGAATTCCACCAAATAACAGCTGCCAACTTCCTTCACTTGGCTGCTCTTCACCTAAGTACTGTCTGAAAAAAAAGTCTTTATACCTTTGTGAAATATCAGAAGAAACATAATTTCCTCTGAACTGATGTTATCTCTAAGCATGTGGAAGAGAAGAAGGTTATTGGGAGTGGTCTGTGTGGATTCACCAAGGGAAAAATCATTCTTGGCCAATCTGATAGCCTTCTGTGATGGCATGGCTGGCTGGGTAGATGAGAGCAGAGATAGGAAACTTGGAGGAGTGGCTGATAGACTGGAAGGCTTTGTTGCCATCCAGTGTGACCTGGACAGGCTGGAGAGCTGGGTGGGGAGATATCTTAACAAGTTCAATAAGGGCGAGTGCCAAGTGCTGCATCTGGGGAAGAACAACCTCATGGATCAGTAGAGGCTGGGGGCTGAGCTGTTGGATGGAAGCTCTGGGGAAGAGGACCTGCAAGTCCTAGTGGAAAATGGGAGGATCTCATGGCCAAGAAGGCCAATGGCATCGTGGGATGCATTAGGAAGAGCGTGTCCAGCAGGTCAAGGGAGGTTCTGCTCCCCCTCTACTCTGTGCTGGTGAGGTCTCACCTGGAGTACTGTGTCCAGTTCTGGGCTCCCCAGTTCAAGAAGGACAAGGGACTACTGGGGAGGGTCCAGCACAGGGCCACTAGGATGATTAAGGGCCTGGAGCACCTGCCATGTGGGCAAGGCTGAGAGAGCTGGGTCTGTTTAGCTTGGAGAAGAGGAGGCTGAGGGGAGATTTGTCAATGCTTATAAATATCTAAAGGGTGGGTGTCAGGAGGATGGGGCCAGGCTCTTCTCAGTGGTGCCCAGTGACAGGACATGGACCAGTGACCATAAACTGGAAAACAGGAGGTTCAACCTCAACATGAGGAAATAATTCCTTCCTGTGAGGGTGCTGGATCCTGGCTCAGGCTGCCCAGAGAGGTGGTGGAATCTCCTGCTCTGGAGACTTTCCAGCCCCCCCTGGATCTGTTCCTGGGTGACCTGCCCTGGGTGACCCTGATCTGGCAGGGTGCTTGTACTTGATAATCTCCAGACACCCCTTCCAGCTCCTACCATTCTACAATTCTAAGGTTCTATAATTCCACCTTCTTAGCTCATTGAGAATGGAAGGAGTTGAACTGAAGCCAAAAAAAAAACCAGTCCAGGAAGCAGAAGGCTACATTTAAGATTCCAATCTACATATAAAGAGCACACATCATGTGGTGGGGCTTTTTTTGTCCCAAGACCAGATGAACAAATGAAAGAAAAGATTCTCTGATTCTCTGATTTTCCTATTCACTTGAGGGAACACTCCTAACAGACAATATGAATAATGTAGGCCAGCTCTGTCTCTTTCCACGTTACAGTGTTCCAGCTTCATCCCAGCAACCTTGGACACTCCCTGCACATTCCCATGTCAATCCCAGGTTGTGCGACACAAGCCCTCTGTTGTAGTCTACATAAATATCATTGTGGTGGTCTGCAGTGCATGCACGTACAATTTGATAGGAAAAAGACCCTTCAGAAAAATAATACTTGATTTACAGGCACAACAACACATTAGAGGAAATCAGGAAGAGCAGAAAGAAATGCAAAACACTTTGTGTGTCATTGATGTGACAGTTCCTTTCGTGTCTACAACAGTTTGCTTTTAGGTACTTAATCCAGACTCCTTACTCTTGGGAATGTTATGTGGTTACCTGTGAAGCCCACCAGTGAAATTGTGAATTTATAATCCACAAATAAGAGAGAGGGACAAAGCTGTAAAACAGCACAAGCCTTATAGAAGTGCAGCAGAAGCTCCAGGTCACCCTTCCTAGAACCCTGGGTTGGAAAGGACCTCTGAAGGTCATCTAGTCCAACAGCCCTGCACTAAGCAGGGCTATCTGCAACTAGATCAGGTTGCTCAGAGCCTCCTCAAGTCTGAGCAACCCCTCAAGGCTGTCTCCTTGCTTCACGTGGCAGGAAGAGCACAATGTCCAAAGAGTATGACAGTCCAGGTTGTAATGGCAGATTCTCCCTGGGAGACTGGTAGTGGAGAGATGGATTTTCATCCAGACCAACATAGCTTATTCCTAGCTAATGCTATCTTAATTAGACACAGTAATTAATTAAACACAATGATTAGATGCAGTAATTAAACCCATTAATTAAATGCTGTAGTTTACCCACTTTTCATCACTGAGTTTCATCTCTTCATAGAATCCTTGTAATTGAGATGATTTGTCTCACTTTCGTCATAACCAGTGAAATCCACCTAAGTGCTAAGAGGAATGGAAATGCATCAGTTCCACTTCTACCTCCCTAAATCCTTCTCTTATCCCTGTGTCATGTGAGAAGTGCCTGAACCCAGGAAGTACTTCTCTGCTTAACTTTGATCTTTAGGAGACTACCTGTGACCCAAATGTGGCTTGGACTAAGAACACCTAAAACTGATCAGAGCCCAAAACCATCTGCAAGGGAACACCATCCCTCTCAGAGCACGTTTCAGATCACACCTAAAGGACACCAGCTGGAACTCTCAGATTCTTGTGGCATTTAGGTGAAACTAGAGGGAGGTGATACTCAATATTATCCTAGAAGATAAGAAAAATTGTTGGAAAATTCCTCCCTCAGTCTCTGGAGATTCCAGCCTACATGATCACTACTGCAGAATTGCCCCATGTTGTAGACAAACTTGGAAGGACTAAGACTTCCATGCCCTCCAGTAAGGACATGCTAAATATAACACAAGGTTCACTGAATCAATCAAAAGCATGGCCTGTGGGTAGGAGCGTCTTGGTCTTTGTTCCCACATCTATTTTTATATTCTCCCACTGTCAGCATTATGTGGTGCGGGAGGATTTCAAACCCTTGAAGCTGAAGGAGCCGAATCCAGTTCTCTCATCTCTGGGGCAAAAGCTGTTACATCCTAGGGCTGAAAATATTTCTGTTCTGTACCATTTGCACAATCCCTGCAATAAGTTTGTGAGATGTATTTCAAAAGAGACTCCAGGGCAAGAGTAGCAGCCAGTTTTCTGAAGCCCTAGTGAAGATGCCTCAGGACTCAAAAGAAAACCAGTCTTTAAACATCCCTATCCTTGCCTTCTCTAGCAGGTTCCAGCTCTGAGTACCATCCTGCAGGGATCCCATCAGCCTGTACCAAATGATTCCCACCACTGGCATGGGGGACCTGGGGGACCATGCCTGGATGTGCTCCGGAGTCCCTCGCGGGGATAAGCTGCCTCATTTTGAACTCAGAAGCAGGTTGCTGGATCTAATGCAGAATCTCTGCTTGATTTGAGATGCCTTGTTAACTAACTGGGGGATGCCTACTAGCAGAGTATAGGATCAATAAAGACTGGGAACGCTCCTGGCTGTCCTAATCAAAACTACTCATGAGGCAGATTGGAATTAATGAAACTGTCCCTGAATCTTTATCTCCCTGAAACTCTCCAAACACAGCACCTTAAAATTTCTTAGAGACTCCCATTCACAGGCAGAGATTTCCTCCCTCCCTCGTAAGTGGCAAAATGTGCTGGTTTTCCTTAAAATGTGACGCACATATTCCAAACTCACCAACCAATCTCCATCCATCAAACAAGGGTGCTCCTGGTTGAAAGTCTGAGGGTTAACTCTGTGAAAGGAGAAATATTTGGCCAAATTCTTACTTCTGGTTTAATTCTTGTCGGGCCACCAGAAGCCAAGGAGTAAACGAAGCTTTAAATTCCACAGCAGTTACACAAACTTAGTAAAATAGGGATACTCTTAATTCTGGCATGGTTCCATCATCTTTGGCAAACAGGATGCCAACCGTGGAGCGAGAGCTGGTGTTTAATCACAATAGTCACGAAAGGAAAAGGAACAACAATCTGAGAAGACATCACAGCCGTGAGAAAGAATGTAAAAACTCCAGAAAAAAAATACAAATGGCAAACAAAACCAAAACCTACCATCACCTCAAAGCATCTCCATCACCCTATCCCTCCCAAAAGACCCACAACAACTCATCATCAGATGTCTGGGGCCGTACAGAAACTCACAGCAAAGATCCATTGCTGTGCAATGTGTTTACAGCACTGGGGCATATGTAAAACCAAGATCAAGCCATTCTATGGATTAACATGTTAAAAACTGTAATTATGTCCAAATAAAGTTAATGGGCTGCAAAAATGGCTCAACAGCTTAAAATATCTAATGACTTGGAGAGCAGCACAATTCATTCTAGTCTTAGTTCATACATGTTCTCACTTACTGTTCTCACTCAAACCAGGACAAGAAGTAATGAAATAATGTTCAAGTTGCAGAACTGAATTTTTAGTTAAAGGACTTTGCAAAATAATTTTCCTATTTCTTTCTGATCTACTTTCCTTTACAAAATGCTACCTTCCAACCCACTAAAGGATCAGCAGTTTGGGCTGGTACAACCACACAGCAGGCACTGCGACGTGGCAAGATGCCCACCTGTGAGGAAGGTCGGGAACTGAGATAGTTTTAGTCCAGCAATGTGCTAATGTGCTGATTCTTCACCAGAAGAGTGAGTGCAAGGACAGTACACGCTGTGTCTTTCAGTGGAGCTTATCGGTGTTTTGCTGACAAAACAGGAGGTAGGATTCCACAGGAAGCTGTCCTGCATCAAGTGTTACTCGGTATTTTTACTTGCAGAAAGGAAATAAACCTAAATTAAACTTTCAGGTGATGATAAAATCAAAGAAAACTTAACATACTGGGGAAAGAGTATGAGGAAAACAGGACAGAGTGCAATAGGAAGCAACACAGATGCTCAACTTGTGATGTTCTATGTTGAGCTGGTTAAAAAACTGCTTGAACTTAAAAATTTGTAGAGCAGTTAGAGACAGGGAAATAACAAGAACAGAAAGTATGTGAACCAGGAAAAGCTGTTTAGAGAATATTATGGAGGGCATAAGAAAGCTAGGTAATTCTTTCAGCTTCATAAAAAGGCAGGTATGAAGCAAATAAATCCATCTTCTGAACGGGTAGAAGAAAGAATAAATGCTTTAAATTGCACTAGAAGAGTTCAGTCAGCTATCAAGAAAAACAAAAACCAAAGCAAACACAAAAAACCCACCCAAAAGAAAACCCAAGCCAAAAGAACAGCTAATGGCAAGGCCAGTGAGCCATGGGTACTGCCCACCTGGGCAGCCTGTTTCCAGCCTCCACCCATCTAAAGAGCAGGTTTGTGGTGTGGTGACAGGGACACCACTCATCCAGTTGGATTTGACTTTGGACCTCACAGTTTTCTTCAAGAACTGGGAGCTGTTATCAGTTTTCACCTCTCATTTTGTTTCTTGCTTAGAAGATGGAAGCAAGACCCACGGAGGGTCTTGAGAGTTGCCTTCAGTTCAGATGGCAGTTCCTCATCTCAGTACTGTGATGCCTCAGCTACAGGAAGGGGACTGCTTGTTTGCCTCCTTTCCAAGTTTAAGAAGTACTTGCAAAAGAAAACAAAACAACTTTGACCAAAACAAACCAAAAAATTGAAGCCAAAGTCGTTAGGAGGGGAAACAAACTGATGGATTGTTCTCATCAGCTCTTTGCTGAAAGGAGGAAGCTCAAGACAGCTACAGCAAGATAAAATGGATTTGCACTTCACATGACGGAGCTTCCAAAGTTCTATTCTTACTGTTCTTCGGGTGTTACATCTGAGTCTTTGCACGCTGGAGAGGAAACCACTTGCTGGGGGCTGCACATGGGCTGAGTCCTGGAGACAGTGCTGATACAGGCAGCTGTAGCTGAGTGTTGGCTGTGTGCAAAGCACCGCGTGGCTTCGCTCCGATCCCAGTGCCTGGCTTTCCTTCCTTCAAAACCAGGACTAAGAAAAATCTTTTATTCTTCCATTCTGCCCTGAGAAAGTGCAGGGTGATGGTGAGGACCAGAGCCAGTCCCTCCACTATCACCAATTTATTTGTAAACCTGGACTCAGCATGGAGCCAGTATTTAAAGTCCAAACACTATTGCGTCGTTACCCTCACCTTTCCTGCACACCAGAGACACTAAAACTCTTCCAAGACATGAGAAGTGCTGTTGAAGTGGAGATGTGGCATTTTTTCCACGTGCTGAAAACGTGAAGGCGTAAGAGCTCGCAAACCTCTCATGCTGATCAGGGGACTGAACGTGGCTTTTCAAAGTATTGAAGTTAAGTACTTAAAAAAAAAGAAAGAACCCTGAGCATTCAGGATTTCAGCTTTGCTTGTTTTATGTTTGGTGACAGTATGTAAGTTTAGGACAACTGCAAACACTGTTGCCATGGAAATGTGATTTGTAAAGTGCCCCAATACGCCGTGAATGAGAGGACACCAAGGGACCATGGTTCAGAGACGAGGACTCTGGTAAACCCAAAAGTCAGCACATCATCTCATGATGATTATTTCTTTGCTGTACTCATATCCAGACCAGCAGAGACCAGGCAGCCATCACATCACAGCATGTATGAAGTCCAAATCTGTGGGGGCTTTTCTCCAGCAGACATAGGACGAAGGAAGAAAAGATCCTTCCTTACACCATCAGACCAAATCTACCTCCAGGCTGCTGACTTTAAGGGTGAGGATACTTTGGCGGAGACTCCCTTTTGCGCTATCGTATCATGTGCTAAACATAAAGCTTGTGTCAATTTACTGGGCACACTTCATATTTTACTGGTGATTTGCATCAGGTTATATTTAAGGGGAAATATGAGTCAATGTAAACAAAGCCAGCACTTCGCTGTTTACACAAAAATGCCTCAAATTTGTTGTAAATCAAAAATAAAAAATTAACGTGGTATAAATTTTAACATAAGCCTTTTGTTGGAGAAATTAAATATGATTTGCACTTAGCTAATTGAACAATTTAATCAGAGCATCCTAGCCGTGATTTTAGGGCAATTAATTCAGAGCTCCTTGTATCTCAAATTAAAATACTGCATTCCTAGATAAAAATAAACTCCTCTTCCTTATATCTCATCTAAATCTTCCCTCTTTTGGGTTAAAACCATCATCCCTTGTCCTTTTGCAACAGGGTCTCCTAAAAAGATTGTTACCTTTCATATAGGTCCCCTTTACTTACTGAATGGTCACAAAAAGGTCTCCCTGGAGCCTTCTCTCCCCCAGGCTGCACAACCCCAACACTCTCAGCCTTTCCTCATAGTAGAGATCTGATCATTTTTGATCTGTTCTAAGTAGAAATCTCAGTTTGAACCAGAACCGTGGGAGAAGATAATCTGCAAGCAGCAGACCCTCAGGTGCTGCCAAAAATCAGCGCTCAGCTGAAGTCAGTGAGGCTGTGTTAGATTGGTATCAGGCTGGAAGCATGTCCTCTCAGGAACCTTAACATTTAACTTCCATCACTGTACTGAGTACACTGGTAAAAGGCATAATATTTTATTAATACTATTTCACCAAGTATCTTAAGACACCATTACATAAAGCAGCAAGTTGTTTTGCTCCATCAGCAGAACTACCTCTGGCACACGTGCACACTCAGCATGTATTTTGCCCATGTCTGATACCCCCACTTCAGAGGGCTTTCCATTCCACCCAGGTATCATTCACTGAGTGATTAGCCTGAGATAATGCAGCCATGGGATGGCTCTTAGTGAGCTCAAGAGGAGCCACGTAAACACAGGAAGGCAGAATTTGACCCATTCGATCCTTTATTTTCTTGGGAGACAGTGACAACAGACATTTCATCACTGTAGAATGAACAGTTATAGTTACAGAACTGTTTGGTTTGGGTTTTTTTTTATATCTCAGCTTTTTCTTTAGTGCTCCTTCAAACTTTCTATAGTCTTTCTTTTGATAAAGGTCTCTGGAAACCAGGGTGGGAAGGACACTGAACTTTGAGAACACCATCTGAAATAAATGCATGAATAAAGCACAAGTCATACCTGTCAGCTGGAAGGTTATGGTGAAGTCCTGTGCACATTGTTCATTATTTACAGTGAATAAAAGTCCTGATGAGATGCCACCTTTCACTCTTGGTTAACTGTCAGGTAGCCATTCTGACAGCGCTGTGACAGATGAATCCAGAAACTTTTCTTTTATATAATCTCCACATTTCAGTATAAGCAATCCTGTGCTAGGGCCTAAACTTCTCTCATCTCTTCTCAGAAGTTATGTTTGAATTATGGGTCATGACAACTCTGCAGCTATTCAGAAAGGATCGGTTTGCTGATTGTCAGATTTTGTTTATCTGCATTCAAAAGTGGGGTTTGTTGGTTGGTTTTTATAGTTGGTTTAGTTCTTTGCTTGTTCTTTGGTTTAGTTCTTTGTTCTTTGTTTCCCATCCTCTGAAGTGCAATTTTTTAACAAGTCAATTGCCCAAAGAAGGTTGGGTTTTTTTTTCATTTACAGAACACCTTTGTATAGATCACAGAATATAAACCCTTCCCAATACCAAAGTAACATTCAGGGAGTGAAACAGTGAAAAACACGAGGGAGTTCTTGGTTAGGGTCACAAAAATAACATATTATTATCATCACTACTGCTGCTGGACACTGCACAGACCACTATCCTTACTCTACTCTCTTATCACTGTGATGACACACTTTTGGTTAAGTGATTAGACTACTTGTATAAATTCAACACTCTTTCGCTCAGTTTTAATTGCTTAAGGCTCAGCTTCACGAAATGTTAATCTTTTCCACTTAATATTTACTTAGAGCTTATTATGGTTCATCCTTTGGCATAGGAAATGAAATTAGTTACTTAATTGTCTTTCTGCAGATTTGTGTATTAAGGATGGATTGATGATTAGAACAGTCAAAAAGCTGTGATTAATGCATTTTGCTGTGCCAGGCTGCACGCTCGGGGAACTTACTATTTGTCTAGCAGTAGATGTAAAGCTTAAAAAGCTTCTTTTAAAAGCACACATGAAATGTAACATTTCAGTTCTTTGGAAGATCTTTCTTTGAAGCAGCTGATAAAATATCAAAGAATATGTGGATTGCATGAGTATTACGTTCAGTGGGAGAAGCCATTAAAGTGGTTATTAAATCTTATCAGATACCAGTCAAAATACATCAAAAAAATAAAAAAGAAATAAAGATAAATCTAGTGACATATTCCATATCCTGGGAAAATAGAATGCATTATTCTTTTGAACACAGAATTATATTTATTCACAGAAACACTAACTCAACATTCATAACTATTTTTTTTTTTCATCTGTATAGATGAAAGTCTATGGGAAAATAAAAGTTCTGCTCAGACTGATCTATTCTTACAGGGAAAAACTAGAGAGAGGCCAATGGAGACCACAAGGATGCTGAAGGGGCTGGAACATCTCTGTGAGGAAAGGCTGAGAGCCCTGGGGCTGTTTAGCCTGGAGAAGAGAAGCCTGAGAGGGGAGCTGAGCAATG
>JANHFX010006398.1:0-41224 GCA_027560015.1 Chloroceryle amazona
GCACAGAGGAGAGCCTGGGGCGCAGAGCTGGCCGGTGCCCGAGAAACACACCGAGGCAGCAGGGCTGGACGCGGGGCGAGCCCGACCTTTTATTGTGTTTCCTTCCAACTATGAAGGCTGTAGGAAACACAGATTTTTTTTTATGGAGCTCTTATTTTGGTTATTAGAGCAGCTGATGGTTGTACAGGAGCATCCTCTGAACTGCGTTTCTTGCTTGGCTTGCAAAACTTGCTGCGAGTGAAGCAAGTCAGATTGTAGCGGGGGAGTCCTCATCTGCGTGAAACTTTGAATCGCGGGCAGAGATCCTTAAAGCAGGGTGAAACGTGTTAGCCTTTGCAGAAATCACCTGGGCTCTGGCATGACTAAGGCTTCTTAAGGTCAACAGTGGAATGATTAACAACTCTGATTCTCTAGGTAGTCAGTTCCGCATAAATATTTACCTTGTTTTGACTTAGAAATCACTCACAAGAATGAGAGTATCTCAGGATACGAAAGGATGCTCTTTAACATGCAGATTGGACCTCCCAGATCAGCCATCCGAGTTTGAACCAATATTGCAAACGTTTTTGCGATGTAAAAGGAGAACATGGGGAAACAGCAGGTGTGGCCAGTGAATAGCTCTTTGTAGCTCAGAGGTGCACATACACCCTCGAAGTGCGTTTGACACTAACCAAGTGCGTGGTCTAGATGTACGCTGTGAATAAACCTGCACCACTTTTCTCATTCAGAAGCATAGAGCTGTCCTATTACAGTCATAACTGTTTTCTGCACTGGGAGGTGATCACTATAATGGACCAATTCCTCTATAGCCAGGAACATACCTACACTGACTAAATAAGTATCTACCTGTCTAGCTGGTTATCTTGTAAGGTATCTAGATAAGTATAATTGCCTGCTGTGGGATCTGCACAATTTCATTTGTGTGTTGCTTTTTTTCACCAAGGGCTAGGCAGGATATAACAGACTAAATTTAGATTGAGAACAAGGACAACAAGTTGAAAAGTCGGTAACATTTATATTTATAGTTGCTGTTATAAATATTTTTCCCTTCCTGTTTAAAGAAAAATTATGTGATGAAGCCATGGTTACATCAAAGCCTGTAGGATTTTTGTTATTGAAAATCTGATCCTGTGGAAGTCATCTACTGATACGATCTGATACATTTTTCAATCAAGGCTTTAAATAACTGTCTGAGGAAGAAGGGCTGGATGAGATGAAGCAAAGAAGATAAAACAGCCAGAGCAGCAGATCTGGGTGTGAGGCTAGCAAGTAAAAAAAGCTTTATATGATCCTGTTTAAGCATTAGTCTTTGGAGGGGACGGGGACCACAGCATTTCTCCCTCCCTCATGTGGGAGAAGGCAATAAAGACAGAAGAACAGGCTGGAGCACGCCTCGTGTTTCTGCAAATGCACCCTAATGCCTTGCTGTTCATGAAAACAGGGAGCCTTAGGCTCTTTAGAAATAAAGTAAATTGGTGTGGCTGCCTTTGTGAATATAATGGCTGGGAGATGAGCATTCTTCAGTTTTAAATGTATAGACTAATGATGGGGTTTAAATAAAAGCTATATTTCTGTTTCTGCCTGGCAATTTCTTTTGGTATAAAAGAAAAGACTTGAGGACCAAGCCCAGGGCAGAAATGCAGATGGGATGTCTGACTTGTCTGCACTGGACCCAGAAGTTGTATTTGTGGATCAGACCCTTCTTAGTCATCCAGGCTCTTAAATCGAAAAGGATTTAACTTATTAATAAATAGCTCTTTCCCCTGTGCCTGATCCTTCCCATATGTACTGCTCTTATCTCATCGGGTGATGATAGGAAAATTAAACGTAGCTTTCTTGATTTAATTACATTGGTGTGTAATTGTTGGATGAATGATAGGCAAGGAGACTTTGTGCAGATTCTCAGATGTTTGTACTCTGCATGGCTTGCCCTCTAGGTCAGATCTTCGCTTTCTATTCATATTAACTCTTTTTTGTCCGTTTTGTCTTGCCCTGGCTATTAGCGACTGAACTGTGGGAGATCTCAAGAGTGGGGCTATGATGAAAGTAGGGAGAGATGCTGCCTGTCATGCTTTTGTCCAAATTCTTGTGCCCCAAGCATTAGAATAGGACTACAAATGACCCACCTATCTGGTGGGGGAAGTGAGCATTTTCTGATTATGGGCGATTCCAGGGCATCTCACTCATAGTCACCAAGACTGTACGGTCTTGCTAACACCCTACACTGAAACCACAGGTGTCTTTTGGTGTCTTCACTGGGTAACTTCTTGTACTCGCACTGAGCTGTTCCTGATAATTACTTGTCTCTTTGACAGAGGCATAGCTGAGCCTCAAAGGAAGGGAAGGCTGTATTGATCAAGAGTGGAGAAAAGACAGTCCTGTGTTCTGGGCAGCAGGCTGGCTGGAAGCGACTGGGAGACCGAGTCTCTGCCTGCCAGTCGTGAAAGGAGATAATTACTCTCCTTGTGACTCATTTGGGAATATTTTTTATGCTTAAAGAGTGATAAAGGAGTATTTTTCTCAAGTGATGATATTACAGTCAATGATATTTTGATTTTTAAAACAGTTGCTGCTATTGTGATGAGAGGTGCATGGCACTCAAATTAAAAGCCTTTTATGGGTATCTGACCTAGAGAGTATTGTTCCTGCAATACAAGTACTTTCAGGAAACTTCTTTAATAAACACTACCTGTCTTCTTCTGTTCAGCACCTCAGTAAAAAAGTATTATAATGCACAGATGTACTTGGCTTAAAAAAGCCATATATTATGCTCTTGGGAACTAGAACATTGCATATTGAATAACCCTTTGAAATTTCCAGTGCTAACAGCTAATGCTGAGTCAAATTAGCTCACGTTATTAGGGATATGGACTTCTGCATTTTCCTTCTTAACAAGAGAAAAAGAGCAAGGGGATATGAATAAATAAATACAGACTATACAGAGCTGTCTCCTCCACTCCAGGCACACACTGGCATTCAGCCATCTAGAGCTGTTCTCAAGCTCTTCAGGTTGGTATTTTGTTTCCCTTTCCTATCGTGAGTCAGGAGAGGGATGCTCAGGACATTTCATGCCATTCCCTGTCCTCTCATTGCCCTCTACCTCCTAGGAAGGACTGGTTTAAATTGGTGCTGAAAGGGCTTTTTTTTATTTTTTTAAAGGCCTCTATTTTATCTTTTTCTGTCACTTCAGTGGTTGCATCTCACTTCTGCGGGAGCTGCCCATCAGGACAGGCCACACACTTTGAGCATCTGCAGCCAGCTGCGACTTAGAGCTGTTGACGGGACCTCTAGAGAGTTTGTATCAGCACCTGATACAGGAGAGGTGGTGAGCTGGTCCTGAGAGCATTTCTCTTTCCTCTGGTGTCAGCCCAGTGCTGAGCTGGGTCTGCTAGCAAGTGTTTGTGATAGAGGCAAGTCTCATAGTGGAGGCAGAGCTGCCATCAGCAAAAGATTTCTGTTGCCAATGCCAGCTTCCCAAATGGAGTGAGATATCCTGCTGGGCTCCTGCATCTGTAGCAAGGCTTCCAGCAGTTTCTTGGACTGATAGGTCCCTAAGATATGAGCAGCAGAGGTGCACATTGCTGTGCTGAGAACAGAAGTGTCCTGACAACAGCTTGCTTTTACTAGCATCTTCTACAGGAGAAGCATTTTGAGGTCCTTTCCTGTACCTGAGGTCAGTGTAGCAGAACACCATAGGTAGTGTGACTCTGTTGTGTGGGTTTGTGCGGCATTTGTTCTCCCTTTCTCTCCCTGTCATAACTTGCTGATGAAACCTATTGTAGATGAGATTTCAGGCATTGTGGGAAGTGTTACCTATTTGTCTGTGATACGTCCCAGAAATTCTCTGGTTTCTGTTGTAGTGTCAAGCTGATGAAATAGCAACAGGATTGGAGTGATCTCTCCAGGGTTAAATCTTTTGTGTGTGTGCGCCTTTTCTCAAGAGAGGCCAATCATGATAGGAGCACACTGTACTCCGAGGTCTATGTTAATAAAGGCTCCCTGCTGACATTCCCTGTGCTGCTGAATGCATAATGCCCAGCTGTTAAAAACAACCTTACTGTATTGCAGATTTCATTTCTGGCTTCTGTTGGGTCTCCTCTCCATGCAGGCCACATGTTTCTGCATTTGCATTTGGTATTGTGGTGGTTATGTGTTATTTTTTTCTGAAGGAACAGGGTGCTAGGTTGGTAAGCATGGCATTGGTAGCTTCTAAATTGGTTATAGCTATCAAAAGTCAACCAGATTAATCTATTTGTGGGTTCTTTCTGTGTAACTAGTTAAAAAGGGTCAGTGACCTCCTCTGTTTCTTTATATAAAAGGATTGCTGCTCTATGTATGTGTGCAGGGAAAATAGCTTGAAAATCTTTCTCTATATTTGTTTTAAGATTCTGGTACTTCACTTGCTCAACTGCTGTTTTGAAACATGAGGCTATGATGCAAAGTATTTAGTGTAATAGCTAGGAACATGTCCTAAGGGCACAGATTCTCATGGCAGGCTTGCCAGGCTGCCCACTGCCTTTTCCTTCTGTCTGTGGAAATATTTGTAAAAGATTTGGGTGAATACTTGCCAAGGCCAATTATGCAATTATGTTTTAAGGGCAATTTTATAATTATAGGGGAGGATGGTAACCAGGATACATGAGTTGCTGGGTTTTGACTTTTCCTTTTTTCTTCCATGACTTTACATGAATGCTAAAACATTCTGAGCAATTCTAG
This sequence comes from Chloroceryle amazona, assembly GCA_027560015.1. Classification (NCBI taxonomy): domain Eukaryota; kingdom Metazoa; phylum Chordata; class Aves; order Coraciiformes; family Cerylidae; genus Chloroceryle; species Chloroceryle amazona. The sequence continues at coordinate 4,717 of JANHFX010006398.1, forward strand.
TTAGAAACCAGTTGTTCAACTTTCTTTTAGGCAGCTGGCTATTTTTGTAGGTGATGCTAAATTAAAGACAAGTAGAACATTGCTCAGAAAGGCTGGAGAACATGGTTTTTTATAGCTTTGCTAATTTATAAGATGGATGTGCACTCGGATACTCAGAGCAACCCATGGGCAGGGTCCAGTCTAGAGGAGACTCAGGATGCAGTAGTCCTGCCTGGACTTCTCAAAGGGAATCTTTATGCTGTGCAAGATTTTTTAATAGTTGGGTTTGTCTTTCTTAATTTTTATTTGACATATGCCTGGTTCCTGCTGGCTTTAACGATCTCCTATACAGCTAAAATTTTTGCATCTTTTCTTGAACCTTCACATGTACACTTTTACCCCTGTGCACATCCCAGGCTTTTTTGCTGCAAAGACAGTTTTCCCAGGCACAACTCTGAAACCCTTCCCCATCCGGGTCAGACCATAACTTTTTTGTACGATGCAAGATAGCTTAGGAAGAAATGTGGTTAAGGCCAAGAGATTAGCTCTTGCCTCCAGTCAAGGGGGCTTCAGTTGCAAGGGCTGCTTCAGTGTGACACTGTGAGCAGTGATTGAGATAGTCTGTTACCTATGGCTGGGTGATGTTTGTGCATGAAACTAATTTGAGAAGCAAAACTGTAGCTCATTTCCTGTGAAAAGAGGCTGAAGAATTGAATTAATTATGTAGAGTGACATACCTCCCGAGCCAGGTTTTACCTTAGCAATTTACAGCTGGGATGGGTTAAGTTCCATATCCTAAAAGAAAACCACTAATCAAGCCCATCAGTAGCTTTGCCTGCTGTTGTCTGAACAAGGAGATAAAATTCCAAGAGTAACAGTCCATTCACCTGCATAACGTACTGTACTGCATTTAGACTTTTTAAAATTTGCCTGTCTTTGGGGTATGAAACAAGCAGTTGAGTAGATGGAGTTCTGAGGAAGTAATGAAGGGTATCTGCCCTCATTTTTTTTCCTCAGAAAAGCAGAGGGTCTATAAAAGGAGCTAAAGCAGAAGGCACCTTTGGATGTTGTGCTCACAAAACATCTCTTTTTGAGAAAAGAGGAGTGTTGCTGCATGGGACCAAGGTTGAGAGAGCTGAGAAATGACCTTTAGGTGGATGTCTCAATTTATTTGCCCAAGTCTCGTTCTGTTCACTAGTAGAGTGATGTGAGTTCAGGAGAATGAACTGTAACTTTATTGGAACTTGGAACCATACTTCATAGGTTCCCCATCCTAACTGTGGATTTTTGACTTCTGTTAGCACGAACCAATCTTACTGACTTACAAAAATATGATGGTCGGCTTCTTTTTTTTTTTGCTAATGAAGCTGGAAGGCAGCTTATGAGACATTAAAAATAAATCTTTCAGCAGCAGCTGATGTTCCAGATGCTGTTATGGATTTTGCTCTGTTTAGTAAAGAGAACACCACTGTTTGCTTTCATTTCTACCATTCTGTTGCATTCCCTTTTATTGCAAATAGTGATTGTCTTGGACATTAATTTGGACCTTAGTATTCCAGCCAACCTGACAGGTCCCTGAATCATGTACTTCTACATTAGATAAACTTTCTGCAGTTATTTCAAAGCACCATTTCAGTGTCTTTCTGGTTGTAAGAGAATCTACATGTGCTGTAGCATTAAGTTTGAGGAAGATAGATTCCCTTCTCCTCAGTGTATTTGACTTTTGAGCTTTTAATAAACACTCAATGCTAAGGAAGTTACAACAATCAAGTTAATGCATTATATTTCACCTGTCAGACAGTATGATTTTAATCTAATTTAAAGGATGTAATTAGAAGGTTGTTAATGCATTTTGTTATGAGCATGCTGGTGTCAAAAGTACAATTTGCATACCACTGATGGGGGTGATTAATTACTTTAAGGTTCATAATATCTATGTCTTTGAAATAGCAGTGGTAGCTACTTCCACCCACTCATGTTTAGGGCTGTGGGCAGAAGTTGGCACAGCACTAGGTGACTTCAGCTTGTAGAACAGGAGGTGGGTGGCATCCATTTCACCCTAAGAAAATCACTCTGTAGGTAAAACGCTGAGTCAAGATACCCTAGACCTCTGTTCCAGACGGAGCTGCCCACCAATTTACACTGACCTGTGCAAGTTTCTGAATATAATGATATGTGGTGGGATCTCTGTACTACCAGAAGCCTTCCTCATCTCCTGTGTTTCAGCAGCCTGTGAAAGGTGGGATGGTACTGGAGAGGAATGTTGTGGTGTTGCTGTTCTTCATGGTAGGATACTACCCTCTGAGGGTGAAGCTGGAAGAGGAAGTCTGGTTTTGAGAGTCTAGCCTCAGAAAGTGTTTAAATAATGAGGAGAAGTAGTTGCTCTGCCATTGGCTGTTGATCTAGTGGCTTCCAGATCAAGCCTCTCCCTGAGAGAGAGGTTATAACCTGACCCAGCTGGGCAGTTCTAGAAAGTAATCTTATTTTATACTGAAGTGATCCCAAAGCAAAACTGGGACAAATCAGTTAAAAAATGCATCCTGGCCGCAGCCTGAATGGTGATGTAATTTGGCAGAATCAGGCAATGATGAGCAGTAGAAGGCAAGCAGTTTGAGACAGAAAGCAAAGGAAAAATACAAGACATGGCCGAAACTAGAAATCCTGCGGGGGTAGCCATAAGGAATTGGAAGACGGTAATTATTTTATTATTTTTTTTTTCTCCCATGACACCTTTCTAAGGACATGATTTAGAAGTACATAAATGTGTGGGATATTGTTGGTCTGCTTAGATCTTCTCTGCTGTGGCTTGTAGTCAGACCACACGGGATTTCTTCCACCCACTGACACAGAGTTCAAAACCAGTTTGGTCCAGAACTTCTGAGCAGCTTGGGAACACTTGAAGTTGCATCTAGAAATAGTAGTCAGCTCTCGCTTTACTGCATAGTCTGTTGGGCCATGTGCTTTTTCTGTTCTAGGATGTCTTAACTCTCCCGTTCATGTTGTAGGATCTTTTGACACTACTCCACACCTCTTTCAAGGAAGACTGTTTAGAAAAACAGGTGCTGAAGTTGTGAAGAAGGAGTTGTATTAAACAGTGATCAAAAATGCTAAGACAAACATTGCAATTTCCTTCTGTGCTTTTCCCTTCAGCACTTCTACTCTTTGCATTTTAATGGATCTCTTGAAGAGCTGGTGATGCTTTGGGTGACTCCTCTTGGAAATGAATCCTGGGCTAATAGCTCTGTCTGGGCCTGATCCACAGGAAGATGCTGGGAGATATTTTATGTTTGTTTTGTACCTCACTAATTAATGTATAACTTAGTGGTAGAACAGCAGGAAAGCTGCATTTGCTGACACTTCATGATATAATGATTTAATCCTTTGTGACACGTTCCTGCTGAGTGTCAAAGCTGATAACTTTAATCTCTGTCCCTAGCTCAGTATGACAGGAACCTATTCTAGAGGGCATTTTGCAGGAGTTTGCAAGCTCTTGTAGGTACTTTGTGACCAATTCATGTAAACTTTTTTTGTGCATTGACACTCTTGAATGTGATTGTACAACATTGCCCAGTGCACTGAGGAATCTGGAGTTGGGTGCAAACAAAGTTGCTAACTGACTGCATTCAGATGAAGTAAGGCTTGTCCTAGAAGGAGGGAGGAAAGAACCTCATCTCCTAAATGCACATCTTCCTTTGCCATTATTCAGAGCAGTGTGGTTATATTGATTCAGAGGTGGCTAAATCCACCGTTCTTTGTTATGTATGATTCTGAAGCCTGGGTATGGATGCAGATCTATACACAGGCATAGCTGTGCAGCTACTCTCCAGTGCTTAGTTCTTGTGATACAGCCAGCAGAGTTTGCTTATCTTCCAGTGTGGACAGTGAATTGCTGTTTATTTTAAACTTGGTTGAATGGTATTCATAAAACAATTTGCAGCTCTGCAAATAGAGGAGGGAATGTCACTGTAACAACACTTCGGGGGCTCTGTTGCCTTCTGTCTCTGAAATTTGCCTTTTGAAGGTTGCATGCAGTGTGCTGAGTGGCAGATTAGGGGTTGATATTGGCCCCTTGATAGGAGGCCCTTAAGGCTTGACTTGCTGAAATGTCTGTCCTTCATAGTCAGTAGGGCAACCATGTGCTAAGCAATCAGTAACTTGAGGAAAATAAGAGGAATGCAAGTCCTTCTGCATCTTGAACAAGTTGCACATTCTGAATTAAATGACTGTTGGTTTGGATTTTTTTTCCCCTCAGTGTGCAAGCTGTAATGTGCATCTAAGTGCATTATTGAGAAAAAGGAGCTGTTACAATTTGACTCGCTCACAAAGGATTCTTTTATATGATAAATTGTCTGTAAAAGCTTGAGCCTGTACCCACATTTTTTTCCCAATATCCCATGAATTTTTTGAATGTGCAAAGCCTGCATCTGAGGCAGCAGCATTATACTGGAAAAAGCCACTTCGACACAGGCTTGTGATAGCAAAGAATGATTATGTCCGTGCAGTTATTTTAATTATCTTGGGGAGAGATTCATATGTGCTGTGTAAGCACTTAGCAAAATTATTTGCACATTATCCGAGCTGTGGAGTTAAGGTACAAATTAGTCTGAAAAATCTAAGTTTTTTAAAGTTATTTTGATCTTCTTAAAATTCTGGTTCTGGAAACAGGGCACTCCTGAGTAACTTTGAAAACTAGACAATACCTCTCACTCCTTCACTCAAGCTGCAGACAGGAGGTTTAGAATCATGGATTTTATCTAAGCCACTTCTTAACAATGCAAGTAAAAATATTGGTGTCTAAAAATCTGCTCTTATGGTGAGACCAGTCTTGTAAGACATCACTTGTGTATATGAATCACTGTATTGTGATAGTGCATGTCACTCTTGAGTTCTCAACTTTTGTAAAATAACCCTTTTTTTACCTTGAAATGTGTATGTGCCTTTATGTTATTCTATTTTAGTTTTTACTTTGCCCCAAGTGAATAATTTAGGTGGAAAATATTTTCAGTTCAAGGGCAGTGATGCCAGTGCTTTGGAATGCAGGAGGGTGCTGTTGGGAAGTGGTGTAACTGAAGTTTGCAGGTGGGGGTCTCATCCTCTCCTGGCAGAGCTGTTCCACTGGGGCAGGCTTCACTGGGAGAAGGCCAGCCCCGCTCAGTGAGGATTGTAGGAGTCCTGTGGAAGAGATTTCTGTCTCAGGGAGACAGGAGTCGGAGAGACAAATGAACAAAATCTCCAGACCCACAGCATGTCGATAGACCTCCTGTTGTTCTTAATTCGCATCTGTAAATGGCACTAGTTTCCGCTGTTGTGCACCAAGACAATAATAAATAACAATCCTTAGCGTTTATATACCACTTCACAATTTCCAGAGTGTTCAACACACATTAACTAATTCAGCTGAGATGCAAATATTCTGTGAGTAAATCTAGTCTTCTTGCTGCCCAGGGGAGCCTTTCATTACAGCTGGGACAAGGCTTTTCTTTTTCCTCTTAACTGGAGCTGTTGGCAGGAATGTGCTATACAGGGACAGTGTCTTTCTCTCTGAAGTTTTAAAACGTTTGCATATACCCCTGTTTGCACAGGAATTGGACTACTTCCAAGTCATATGTTGTACTATTAACAAAATTATGCAGGAGACTTGCCTGTACGTTCTGTGCTGCAAATATGCAGACCCACAGTTAACAGATTTGTGGTTTCAGAAGCTATTGAGTTAGCAAAGATGTTGATGCATTAAGTGCATCTTTCTGTGCTTGTATAAGGCCTTGGGGGAACACCATCTCCAGTGGACCTTAAGGTTCAGGAGGGGGGATAAATATCTTTCAGTCTGACTATGCTGGATCATCGATGTGCTGAAGAGAATTGAAGATACTTGGTAGATGGCTTTCATCCATGTTTCACTGGATCCATTGTCTGCTCCCTTTTGGGGCAGGAGAAAGCCCAGCAGAAGGCCTGTTGCCAGGTAAGAGATGCATTTAAGGGCAAATAAAGATGTTGTGTCCTGTTGTTTACAGTCCTGAATCCCAAACATGAAGGAATACATACATTGTCATGAATCTAATTTGTATGACATTTGACTTGCCTTCTGCCTTGGCATGTGCATAAAGCTGGTGAGAGAGAGTTTGATGCATCTCTGTCTGTATCTTTGAGCTGGGCAGATTGGTTCTACTTTTTATTTGCGAGGACATCGCTTTTTAGCATTCCATTAGGGTGACTAGAAGACAAGCATCTTTTTTTTAATCTGTTCACATAACCTGGGTTTAGTGGTTTACCTTGGAAATAACTATTTGATAGTCTTTGTAAACTGAAGCCTGGTACTTTAGAACTGCCCACAAGCTTTGTAGTTATAACCCTCTTTAATGTGTGAGGTTTAGTTCTGCCTAGGTGATAGCATTTCTGGATTGCATCTTTGTCTAACCTGGAAACTTTCTTTTTTCAACCTGAAACGGATTGTGAAAGTACACCATAGATTATAATTTTCATATAAATTGTTGTGTGAACAGGAACACCATTAGCCTCTTAGTGACCTAATTACACAAGGAGGTAGCAGTGCATTTTGAGATCAAAATTCTCATCTTGCTACAGCTTTCCCTTCAGCTAACAGTGCATGGGAGAAGAAGAGCGTGTTTCTTGCAGGTGATGATTTCTCTTTCTGTGGCTTTGATATCCTCATTTTCTGTTTGAAGTAATGTGCAGATTGCTAGGTGGTGTCACTCAAAATGACTGACTGGGCTGCTGTTGGATGTGAAGATGTCTCCAAGACAACTAATTTCCTGGTCAAACAGCACATTGGCTTGTGCCACAAGACATTTTAAGGGAGCTGGTCAGCTGAAGGAGCAAGATATTTTAACAGTTTATTATTAGCACTGTAGCTGCCAAGTACAGCTCAGAGACTAAGCCTGAAAATGTTTCTATTAAACATTGCAAATGAATAGCTTTAAAAGAAGGATTGCATCATTTGACTGGTAAACTGATTTGTCAGAGACCTTCTACCAAGTAATAGGAATTCAGTCTCTACCTTCACAGTTCATTTTCTCCAACTGCCATACACGTTCCTATGCTGGAAGCATGGGAATTTAGGGACATTCACTCTTATGTTTTGTTGTTTTATGTCCAGACCTTCTACTACTGTTCAGCTCTGACTTTTTAGCATTAGTGTGCCATTTTTTTTTTTTTTTACATATAGACAAAAGTCAAATGTTTGTTTCCATTTCTCTTCCGCTCTAAAACATGGAAAGTTTTAGTGACTGCCTTCTGTTCTAAAAGTAGGAAAAATAAGCTTGAAGCATTGGGTATTTTCTTCCTGTTTTGTTCCCTTCTTCCAGCCCCCTTTGTCTCCAGAGGAGCAGTGTTACTGGGCAGGTATAGAGCACTTCACTTTTTAATCTATATACATATATATATGTATATATAAAACACTCCTATACCCATCCTGTTTCAAGGGACTCGGTCCAAACCAAAATAGAAAATACATTCTTTTTCCTGCCTTCCTTGCAAAGCTTGGTTGCACTGCCTAGCTGAACAAACCCCACCTTTGTCTTTGCTTTGGAATAAAAAACAAGCAGGCTTGTTGATTCCTGCTGCATTAACACTATCCTCCTCCCTCATGCTGATGTAGTGGTTATCAGGGGGGTAGGGTGGAAGCTGCTTGCTGCTGCTTTCATGAGACCTCCCAGGAGGCTGCTGCAGTGTGGATCTCCTGCACTCAGGCCCCAGAGACCTCACAGCACTTGCTTAGGCTGTAAGAACTGGAGGCACACAAGCAAAAAGCGCTTTGTGCAATAGTGGGTGGAGAGAGGACATGAAGCGCTCTAAGCTGAGAGAGCTTGAAGATTTTCATCTGAAAGTCCAGGAGAGACAAGGAGCTGTATCCATGCCCTGACCTCCATCCCATGGCACATGTGAACCTGAACCCTCAGCTAATAACCCATGAGCCACTAAGCCGCCTCCTCTGAGCGTGCCTGTGTGTGCTGGGGAATCTTAGGAATGCGGACTTCAGCACGGTGTGGGGTTGCTGCTGCTCACCCTCTGTTCAACCAAGAGCTTTAGAAACAGCAGTGGAGTTGTTATTGCCACGATAAAGCCCCATTGTGGTTGTTTGCAGCATTCTTTAACTAAAGATTTATTTTCCTGGGTAAGGTTCCATTAGAACAGCAGGAGCCAACATCAAAGAGCTGGAGAGATGCCTTTTCCCTTCCCTGGCACAGCACTGTTTTACCCCTCTCCCTTCACCATCACCTCTCCCAATCCCTTTGTTTTTAAGGCATTAAAACTTCAGTGACTGGGATATTGCAGAGGCTGTAGTTAGTGGTGTATTGCTCCAAATTACAAGGACAATTAATCTAAGCAGGTAAGAGGGGAAAGTCTGTGGGAGGATGGAGCTGGTATCACTGATGCAGACCTCTCTCTTTTGATGTCTCCTCCATACTGAAGCACCCTCATCTTTAGTTTCCCGCTACTTGAATTGTTCCTTTTGGAGGATGTGGGAGGTCTGCTGTTGACTGGCAGAGAAAGAAGATAGAACTAAGTTGGTTATACAGACCCCACCACCTGCTTGGCTTTGTCCATAGCTCTGTCCTATGTGTCTTTGCTGTGCGTGTGTCTCACACAGCAAGACAGCTTGAGTCTGTGGGTTCATTTTGCAGCAGGTATGGTAAAAAGAGGTAAAGGAAAGCACTCCTTAGTCCCCGTCTCTGCTTCTGGTGGATATAAAAGGTCCTCCTATTCAATTTGACAACCTGCTAATGAAAGCAAAGCAGTCTGTGTCCTCAGCATGGAGGAACAACTGTGTGACCAGCATCTCTGAAAGATCCCAACAATGCATCTTGGAGTCCCCTCCAAGCTGTTAGCTCAGAGTTCCTACACCTGCAGGCATTCGGTGCCACACTTGGTAACTAGACAGTAATTCAAGCTATTTGAGATGCTAAGTGCAGTATAACAAGCAACCTGGACCCCAGTGAGACGCCAGTGTGTAAGTGCAGCAACCTGGACCCCAGCGAGAAGCCAGTGTGATTCTTGAGGAAAATGCAAGGTTATTTTTAGGTTTGTTGCTGTTCTGTTCTGCACCATGGAGGATAATGCTCCAGTTTTGCACTGCAGTTCAGCTTTGTTCTGCCTTATTCCTCAATTTTTGGTCTCATCTGTTTTAACTGGCTAATATTGGTTGCTTGAGTAACTCTTTCCTGACCCTGTGTTTTCTCGTCTAGGTGCTGGACAAAGCTGTGGTTTGAGACAGTCAAGGGCTTGTGTTGTCTACAAAATACACTTAAAAGTGTTGCTGGTTGCCTTGCAGCACATCTATTTCTGCCCTGCTGGTGGCCTGGCGTGCAATCTGAAAATGCCTGGATAGGATTTATTATGGCCTGACCATTAAATTTTAAATTACTTTTAATGGTAGACTTTAAATCACTGCCTGTCCCAGTTCCAAGCTCTGTGTAAAATTTCTGATTTCTTAGGAAGGCTTTTCCCCTGCCAGCAGCCTTTGGTTTCTGAGAAGGACAACAACAAGTTAGAAGTATGCTCACAGGATGAGGAGGCAGTAGTTTGGTGAGGGACCTGTATGCTGGCCAGTGTCCAGGCATCTGTCTGGCTCCAGAGAGCAGAGCCAGGCAGACCTTGTACAGCTGTGATGTGAACGAGAGATGTTTGTATTGGTGTCTGGGTGCAGACACTTCACTGAGACACAGTGATTGAGTGGTTCTGCTCTTGGCTTTGTTCCTTCCTGATTGAAACAAGAAAACTGAAATTCAGTGTTTCAGCACTGAGCTGCTTACAGCAAGCTATTTTATTTTTGTGCATCTAATAAATGATGAAGTGTTCAGTGTTGCCACTTAATATGGCTTTGTCCCATGCTCCTGGGACCCTCTGTGCAGATTTCCCTTGAGATTGACAAAACGTAGCCATAAAGTCCTGTGACTCAGTGTACAATGCAGATGGGCAATTTCCTTGAGTATGACATGAGATGTGCACTCTTCTAGCTGAAGCTGTTGTCCATCACCTTTGTCTGGAGAGCGCTGAAAACACTAAACTGGAATCTAATGTTTCTCAAGCCACTTAATAGTCTTAAAATCCTTTTCAGCTACTTGCAAAGACAGATGTGGCAGGTGGGCAGGAGATGGCTTCCTTTCCAAGGAGAGGGAGGTCCTTTATGTGTGTTGCATGTGTTTGCAGGGGAGGCAGAGAGCCACCCAGGGCTTCCCACTCTCAGGGCCTATGAATATCACACTGCTCCATCTTCCTCACAGTAGCCTATGGCACAGGGCTTTCCTTCTCATCCACAGGAGTGCTATCTAGTGGGTTTTGCTTGCTTTATCCCAAAGCTGGACATCATACAAAATAGTCATCCAGCATTAGTCTAATGGGCAATGTTTGATATCAGCACGTCAAAAAAGGCTGCAACATTTTACAGTGTGCTGTGGCAGAGTTTTCCAGAGCTTGTGCTTGACCAAACAGGATAACCCCAGTCCTCAACACAGTGTTTAAAACCACTCTTCGTAGCAGTCTTTGCAATGATGGCAACTAGAAGCAAAGCTCTGGACCACAGTAGCCAGTAGCTTAAAACCATCTTGTATTTGATAATTTTCCTCTTCTGGAAGATCTGTCTCTGCTTTCTAACTCTGGGTTTGTTTCACTTGGCTTACAGTGAGAGAGGCAGGCTGTCACCCCTAGAGACTGGCGATACTGGACATGGGGTTTAAGCAAAACCACTTTTATCAAGAATGCTTTCTTTGAGTGGGTCTGCCTGTCTCAAGATAAACTGAGACTCTGACTTAGTCTCTGCTTATTCCCACACCTGTAAAGTTTGAACACACTGTTTCGACAGTGCTGCCATATGGCTTCTTCCCATATTAGAAAGGAAGGTGCTGAATGTGGACATCCCAGTGTGCATGCGTCTGTCTGTCTGGACCTGTCCCATCAATTAAACAGGAGCTGACGTCATATTTGAAGGTCAGCTGTTTTATAACCTAATATTACCATTTTTTTTTCTCTGGGTTTATCATCTGCCTCCAACCTGCAGCTCAGCACCATCTGGTGCAGGCACACAAGGGAGAAAGATTAGAGGAAAGTAAAGCAGCTTTGTCCGCTTCCCCCATTGCTTCTGATGTACAGAGGAGTCTCTTACGGTATTGAATTTTAAGTGGTGGGAAGGGATGGATCCTGTTAGCTGTCTGAGGGAGGGAGAAATAGTCAGTGTCTCCTAATTCCTGAAAGACTTAGTGTGGCCACAGAGTGCACTTTGTGGCGTTTTAATTTATATTTAAACAGTCTTGCTTTTTTATGACCTGTTTTTCCCAACACCCTTATTTTCCTTACCTGTAAATTGCTAGAAGCACTCGTAAATAGGGTACACACACAGTGCTAACACCAGCTCCAGTTTCCTTAGGTAGTGAAGTGCAGGGGACACCTAAAGTGCATTTACACCTGACAGAGCCACCAGACTGACACACCACGAGCGTGTTCTGCCACACAGGGAGAGCTTCATCCTCCCTGGTGGTGTCTGTCTGCGCAGATCAAGGAGATGCATCTTGTGAAAATTAGTGACCAAGGTATCCATTGGCCTATGGTGAAAATGCACCACTTCTTTCCATTTCATAAGCAGGGTTGGGTTTGCACTCAAGCTTCACCCCCTGTTCCATCCTTCCTCCTTTTTCTCCATCCATCTGGAGGTGTGATCGCTCTCTGTCCAAACTGCATGATGAATGTTTTCTGTAAAAGCAAAGCTCTTTTCTTTCCAGTAATAAAACGGGAACAACTCAGGAATGCTGATCTCCTAGGCCAGCAGGATTACTTGCAAACGAGTATCTTGTTGTTTCGCTTCAACGTTGCAAATTTTGCATTGGGATATTTTGAAACAAAATGTCTCTACCCATAAATAACTGTTGTAGTTAGCTATTGGGAAAGGATGGCTAATTGGTGCTCACTGGTTGGATATGAATATACAAGCCGAGTTATGAAAGCATTAGTCTGACTGTGATTCATTGTATAGATGTGGCACTGCATCATAAGGCATATAATGTGCATACAGACTCTTTTTCTCCACCTTTTATTTGCTGCTGTGTAGCATTCTTCTAAACCAGGATTTTGTCAGGTCAAGGACACTTTGTACAAATTCCTAATTCCTGGAGGGAGGGTAAGCTTGGAGGCTTCTGGGAAGGTTTGGGGTTTTTTCTGACTTTTTAAAGGAAAAATTAAAATCATTTTCTAGCCCCTCCCATTATATAAAGAAACTTGAACTAACAATGCTAGACATTCAAAAGAGGAAGATTTATTTGGAAACAAGGAGGGAGTTCAGGCTTTTCCAGTGCTTTAGGTTTAGAGCTCCAATTTGTAACAGAAAAGCATTTGTCTGCTTTCACATACATTCTTCATGATACAGTTCTTGCCACTGTAGTCTTTGTGGATGGGATTGGACTTTTTCCTCTTCTAAAAAAAAAATCAGTGTCATGTGCAGAGTTTATTCAATATTTGATTCAGTTTTTCTTGTCCCCAGCATCTTGATTTATACAAGGTTCTTCCTAGGGAAGATCTCTAGTAAATGGAGCAATGGTTCCTGCACTGCTTCACAGGTTTTAGGTTTGTAAAATGCACTTTTCCAAGTAGTGAGACAAACCAAAGTCTCTGCAAATGATGGTGAAGAATTGAGAAGACAGATGCACACAACAGAGGGCCTGTCCAAGTCACCACAGACTTCTTTATGTGAAACTTTCTACCTTGAACTGAGCTTGAAAATGGTACTGTAGATTCTGATTTGCACCATAACTCTGAAACCAGTTGTGGCATGTCCTGTTAATTGCTTAGAAAGGTGCTACCTTGCCACAAGGGAAGATTAGACCTAGGAAATACTGAAAAGGTTGTTCAGGTGAAAGAAGGAAAGCAAATGGAAGGTTTGACTTTTTTTTGCGAGTTTGCTTAGTTGCTTTTAGTGCCCAAGAGAAAAGGAAGGAGGAATTTTTTATTATTCAGGTCATAATGTGGCTTTGCAACCTAACATGCTCATAGAGAGAACACTTCTGTACTTCTAGTGCTCCCTCTGAAAAGGTCTCTCACTTTTCAAGGACAGCATAAGACAGCAGGGCTTGGCTTGGATCATTGTGAAATCCCCTTATCTGCCTGTTATCACTTTATTTTTCTTCTAACTCTTGTCTTCACTGGTATTGGAAGCATGCAGCCAAGGTTGATGAGAACAAAAACTAAGCTATGGTCAGTCTCTACTTAACTCTTTGCACCTTTTCTTTAAGGGGGAGTGTGAATATGAAAAGCAATTAAATATCTCTGGGTTTTTTTGATTGTTTTTCTTTCTGTCCCAATGCAGCAAGGAGGTCTAATGTGCCTTTTGAAGAGCTGAGAGCTCACTCACTGATCTGAAATGGTGTACTGTGCCTGGTGGTACTTGAGTGCTCTGTGAGGAGTTCAGGTTCCTCCATCTCTTGGTCTTTTCTTCTGGATGTCAGGAGATGCTTACACCTTATGATTACTGTAGGCAAGTTTTTACATGCCAGATTTCCAAATGTCAGGCTTCAGAAAAGATGGAACATGATAGCTGGCTTTGCTTCCCAAGATTTATGTCCCAGAAGAATGTTCTGCCAGTAGACATCTTCGTGAAGCTCCTGGTGCTATGGCCAGAGAGTGACCCACACTATCTGGTGAGGTCTTGTCAAGGAATAACCCAGCAGTACTGTTTCATCTGATACACATCAAGCAAAGTAATACTTAAACTGGCATTTCATGTTGAAACAGAGACTTCTGGTTTATATTGCTAGTACCTGTAGGAGTTACTGGTTGGGGACAGAGCCCTGTAGTACTCAAGTACGTGCAAAGTTTAATGGAAAACTGTGGGAAGATGCTTTGAAGGTGTCTTCAGGATATAAGCAGCAGAAGCATTTTAAATAGTCCTGTGTCTTCTTCTACTTTGTTAACTTTCATTGGGTTGTTTTAACCATTGACTGGACTGGTTGCTGTTGCTTGGCTTTTGATTGCTCCTCTGTGTGTCTCAGTAAAAAACCCTGCTGATCATCTTTCAGGGTTTATCTTATTTATTTCTGGAAGATCCCCTGTTGAGGAGCTTGGCAGGGGTTTGTTCACTGTCTCTAGCAATAATTGAGCTGGTTTAGTGAGTTACAGAGAATAAACTGGATTGATTTCCCTTTTGCAGTCTGGACTAGGAAAGCTGATTCCCCTGGTCTGCTGCATGCTCGAGGCCACAAGCCAAGCTGCTGTCAATTTTACCTTCTCCTCCTGGAAAACTGCTAAAGAAAAGATGTTTTCCAGATCATATATGTGGAACAGATGTGGCTTATATTACTAGGTGATTCAGCTAAAACTAGTGCCAAAACATCTTCCAGAACTCTCAGCTGGCTGTTGGGTGGAGAAAAGGAGTAACTTGGTAGAAAACCTGTGCTGTGTCTAACTGCAGCCATGTCAGGTGCGGTTCCTTTTGATTTTGCAAACGTCTAACAGTGATGGGATGAGGGGTGCACACAAAGGTCTTGTGCCAGGAGGCCAGGGGAGCACTGGAGATGTGTGTCCAGAGCTGGGCACCACCAGCCCAAGAGCATGGAAGGAATACAGAAAGGCAATTGCAATAGGCTTGGTTAATGTGTGGAGGTGCTTCCACACAGCCTGTGTCCAGATTACACAGTGCTTCTCCCACTCCAAGTGTTTCTTTATTGTCAAATACCATCAGACTTAGAGACCACTGGGGTCTTGCTGGCCAAATGTATTTCCTTCCACCTTCTGCTGAGAGGGAAGAAATTCTGTTTTCATAAATAGGAATGTGATTAGCTCACCTATTTTCCCCTTTGCAGTCATTCTTGGCAGTCTCCCAGAAAGCCACTGGAATAAGCTTTTTGAGGCTAGATATATACACAGACTCATGCCAGAGATGCGACTGGGCAGCTGTGTGAAAGTCTAGCACTGTGAAAGTACATTTGTTTGTTTAAAACTTGCATATATGTAGACTGAGAAGCACAGAGAAGGACAAGAAGTGCTTGATAGAATTCATTCAGTATGTCTTAACAGCGTGGCTCTTTGGACTTTACTGCTGATGTTGTAAATTGAAGCGCTTTACCCTAAATCAGGTTAAACTTTTATACATGGGTGAAGTCCAAGTGAACTGTGCTGCTATTGGTGCTTGGGAAATCCAGCTGAGAGAGCAGAGACTGGATGGTTTTGTAACACATAATAGAGAAGTATTAATCTTGATTGATGACCAGCTGAACCAGACATGGGTTTTACTGCACAGAGGGCGTTTATGGTGAATACAGAGTAGCAAGTCTTGGCACTGGAGAATGTGGAGTCTACAGTCTTGTCTATGACTGTCAGAAATCACATTTATGCAAAACAATTGCA
Source organism: Chloroceryle amazona (assembly GCA_027560015.1). NCBI lineage: Eukaryota > Metazoa > Chordata > Aves > Coraciiformes > Cerylidae > Chloroceryle > Chloroceryle amazona. The sequence goes on from JANHFX010006398.1 coordinate 20,041, forward strand.
GGGTACCAGCTGCTTCCAGCAGCCAGAATGCGAGGGACTAGTAGCCTCACTCATGGATGCACCAAAGCAAAGCAATGTCTACAGGTGGTGGGGGCAGTGAGGACTGTCTCCCCTCCCTGTTCCCAGAAAAATCTAAGCTCTCTCAGTCTTCTGCTGAAATCTTCACTACATTCTGCTATAATAAAGAGAACTAACTATAGGAAGAGCTGTGCTTTGTTTCTGTGATTGCTGAGTCAGGAGGAGGTGGAGATGAGAAACACAGGCTTGTCATTCTGTTCCTATGGGAAAGCTGTTCCCACCCTGGCACAGTAGTTCCTCTCAGTATCTGTCCTTTGGGAGCTCTCCCTATGATTCAGCAGCCCTACTTGTCTTCCATTAGAAACTGGGATATCTCCCTGTTGTTGCTTGGTTCTGGACTGGAGTCTATGTACCAAATCTCCTGTGCCAGTGGGCAGAGCAGCCAAAAAAAGCTGTCTACTCAATGCCTGCTACATCTGGTAATTTGGGAGAGGTCACATGTGTCATGCTTGGGCTACTGCATGTCATTGGATGGAACCTTGTTGTTCCTGGGAGATGGTGATCCTTTAAAAAGTGGGTGGTGCTCCCCATGCTCAGTGCCTTGGGGAGGGGGCAGTGTTCACATAGCCTGGCTTGCCTATTTCTTTGTAGTTATTAAATAAGGCAGTTGGGGTTCCAACTGTGCCTCTCTGGCTTCTTTTGTGTTTGATGTTGTCTTCTACCCAGACACTGAAGATTTTCGTGCAGCTCAAATTGTTGGGGCTGGTCCTTTCAAAGCATGAGGCTTGAATGTCCTTTCAGGTTAGTAAGGGCCAAGACACTCGGCAAGATGCTGGCAGTTTTTGCCAGGAAGACTCTTTCCCACCTTTGCCTGTATCTGAACAAAAGGTGGCACCAAGTGGCAAATAGACTGGGCTCATCTGGCAGGGTTTCAGTGGTAAGACTTTGCTAACCATGAATTGCATCTCTTGCACTTTTTGGCTATGTGGACAGAAGAGCTTGCAGTAAAGGCTGGGTTAATAGTGCTTTTGTGTTGCTGCCAGATTCTGTTTAATGATAGAGTACATTGTGGTCCCTTGAATTTCACTCAGACTGCGTATATGCTTTGGTGCTAAATAGTAAAATGCTCCATATTGCAGACTGATGTATGCCTTGGTAGGTTAAAAACCACCCAGTAAGCAGAAACCCAAACCCAGGTGGATGCAGAGATGAAGTAAAATGTATTTACCAAGCTTTTATTTACTTTTACCACAAAGATTTTAAATGGAAGCGTGGGTGCTAATCGGAAAAAGAGGCAGTTTTGTGTATTCAAATGTTAAAAGTTTTTTTGTCACTTTCACTCTCAATAAGTTGCTGCAGTATCAGAAGTTTTCAGTTCCCTCCCTAGTTCTGTGACCATTGAATAGTGGAGAGGATACAGTAGGCTAAAAACATAATTTGGAGGAAATTAATTTCTCTGCTCCACCTCTTCCTGTGTGCAAAAGGAGGGGGAAGGCACAATGAAGACATCTGGTCCTTTGAACCCACTCACAGGCTTGCTGGGTAATAAAACTGGGGGAGAGGAGGAGAACCTATTGCTGCTGTTCAAGTGGTTGCTAATCGCTGATTGTTGAGTACTGAGGGGGTGAGCTTTTATCACGTTGACCTTCTTAGGGGATATTGAAAAGAAGCTGGCACTGACCTCTGCCAGGATTTAAATCCAGGAGACTCAGAATCCCTTTGTGCCCCTTTCAAAGGAGGCAAATCCCAGTGGTAGACACACTCTCCCCTCTGGCTCAGGGTAGGTGCCTCTGCTATACTGACACAGATGCTTCACTCTCCTCTCCTCTATGAGCTCTTCACTGCCTGTATATGACCATGATCTGGGCTGCAGCAAACTAAACAGGAGTCCTACAGAACAAAAACAAAACTGAATTATCTTGTCCCCTGGACTCAAAATGCACCCGTCTCCCACCCACATTTTACTCTTGTTACGTGTAGTGCTTAAAATCTATGGCCATAAGTACAAAGCTGCGGGGTTCTTCCCATCCCCCCTGCTCCTCCTGGCTAATCTCATTGTGCTGCTTAGTCACAGCAAAGACCACTCTAATAGGTTTAAGTGGCCCTGCTCCTGGCTGAGTGTGTTGTGCTTTATGTTCAGCCTGGGATAGTTGATGTAAGTAAGAGATCAGGTTGCACACATCTACTGCTTCAGTCCTCCCGTTCTGTCAGCAGGTGTATGCATGGATATTGGGTTCCCTCTAAGTATCATACCTGGAAACAAAAGCTGTAAAGTAACCAGTGTGTTAAAAAATGCCAAGGGGGTGATACATTGATCTCAAACTAATAAAATGTGGTCAACAACCCTTTTATGAGCTCAGCCACAGAATGCAGGGGCAGATGGTCCCTTCAGAGTTTTCCCAGGCTCTTAGAAGTGCATTTAAACCAATGGTTGTGGCACTGTCACCAGTAAAGTTGATGGGGGGCATCCTTATGCTGTGGATTTTGAGTCTCCTGTATATTGTTCCATGACATTCTCTCTAAGCTAGCGAGGAGCTGCCAGAGAAATGGCCATCTGGGAGATGGTATAAAGTCTATAAACCTGGGATGTTTGTTCAGAGCAGGAATGGTTCTGCCTTAACCGAAGATAGCAAGCAGGCAGCTGCTGGAGAGAAGAAAGATGGCTTTGTGCAGTGATGTGAAAACTAGGAGCCAGGAGCCTGCTGGTAGGTATTTGCAGAGCTGACTGGGTTGGACAGGAAAAGTCTCTTAGGGGTGTGATGGACACAGAGGTATCTCTATTCGTGAGTGGGACGGAAACCAAGGCTGAGCTGAGCAGAGGCATTCAAGGTAAGAGGTAAGTTCAGGGCACTGAGTGAAATGGCTTACGTCTTTCTTGAGGATGTGTGCCTAGTGATTATGGCCCTCAGCACAACTGAGCCTCTGAAAAATTTCTCATATGGCGTTACAGAAACAGTCAGAAATCTCTCTGGCCTTTCACTTTCTCTCCCAAGGTGCAAGTTTCATGAGCCCACACAGTGGAGGAGAAATAGGGACTTTGTTATTGTAGGTGGCACTGGAGTGTGATGATGTGATTTCAAAGGATGGGAGGCTCTGCTTTGTGCCTATAAACTATGGAGACAGTCACATTATCTTACAGAGATGAGAAAGGAGTACAGGAGCCTCCAGACACCTCCTAAACTGTAATGGGTGACATAATATGAAGGGAAGAGATGGCACCCCGTGATGTACACATAGCACATATAGTGTGGCCTATGAAGCTGATGAAGCTAACAGGGCCAAGCTGCTGCAGTGGCCTGCAAAAAAGAAATGTGAGAGCCACACACTGACAGAAGAGGGGCAAGTGAGGCTGGTAAAGCAATAGGCAAGAGGAGAGGCTAGTACTGAATTAAGCTTACGAGTTTGTTCCAGAGATAATCACTTGAGATATTAAGCACTGGAGACTGCTAAGGTGCTAAACACAGTGTCCCTGGTAGGCGTAATTGTCCCACACCTCAGGGAACCCCTGAGCGCAGGACTTGAAAAAAACCCAACCACCAGAAAGAGCCCTGTGTTTCTACACCCTATGTTTTTATCTCCTTTCTCTGCCTTGTGGCATGGAGCATCTTGGGGTGCTGGAAATAGCCTTTGGAGACAGATTCATGCTTAGCAAGAGGAAGAGGAGGCAAAACCCAGCACATTAGTGAGCTCCAGAGGAAGCAACACGTGCCTCTAAACAACAGTAGACTGCTTGATGCCAGCACAAAGGAGTGTAATACATGCAGGAGCTCATCAGGGAGGATCACAAAGCCAAGGATGAAACTGATGTGAAGCAGCCCTCAAAAATGGCACGTGTGTACTAGTCTGTGGGTGAAGTGAGCAGCTGAGTGGGATAATGATGATGCAAGGAAACCTCATGAGATGAGGGGATGGAGCTGCTGTGTCACTGAATACATGATCGTACCACGAGCTGATCTGATTATGCTGATGGCTACTCTAGCAGTATTGTTTGCTCAGTTTTAGTGCAAAGCTATAAGCAGACACAAGCAGGAAGGAAGGAAATGAAGGTCGAAGTGAGTTCCTTTATAATAAATGCATCAAGGTGGTTAAAGGGGAGTGGCAGATCTCTCAGTAATAGGCTGCAGCACACTCCCTAGGCTGGGTTAGTTTTAATGGAGATAGAAAATAAGGCAGAGCAGAGAACACAGGTTAGATAAAAAAGGATACTCTGTCTACCCCATGAGTAGGAATTCAGGCTGATAGACTTTAACTTGGTGTTTGGGAAAGGTTTGTTCATATGTGCTAACATCAGGAGCTCTCTTCAGCCCTGAAACACATTTCTCCTCTGGAGTATAGGTGAACATGAAAATGCAAAAATTAGCCTATGTTACTCATCTGTCACTGCACTAGATGGGAGCAGACCTTACAACTGTTTTACAAGGACTTTACAACACTGCCATTACAACTACAGACATTATTATACTGCCCAATCACCTTCATGGAAAAGAGGTTTTTATACTGCAAGGTAGTTTGAATAAATTATTTGATTTCCTTCACTAAAGCAGCTTTTCTGGCAACACAAACATTGTGTAACATGATTGTACAGCATACTGTATTCTATCCTAGAGGCAGAGGAAGAGCCACCATGGATTTGGTTAGCATATCGGGGAGGGGGAAGCTTCTAAGTTGACAGGAACACCAGGAATGCATCCTGTATTGAGAGTTTGTCTTAGAACAAGCCGGGCTTGTTCTTTCTTTTCTCTATCAATCCCTAGCCAGTACTGAGTCAGTAGTTAAGATTTGTATGCAACACTAGTAAGTATGGACTCTACTGTGTGCTGGGACTTAGAGGACACTTGAAAGGCTGAAAAACAGAACCTGTGAAGTATTGTTCTCCTTTGTCCTTTTCTTGAAGTGCTAGCCCTGGGCCTGAAATGTCCTGGATAGAAAAAAATGTTTCTATCAACTCACAATGCTATTGGCTTCATGGAAATAAACTCTGTGCAGCACTGCTCTCTCCTCACTCTGTCTTTCAAGACAGAGGTTGGTGCAGATCCCTGTGATGCTGCTAGGAAGAGCAAACAAAGGGTTGCAGTAGTGCCCTGGGAACCACTGCAGGACCTTGCCATGGTCCAGCAGGCTGAAGGCAGGGATCCAAACGCATTCATTAAGGCTTGGTCTGCTCTCAGGTGTCAGTTTTGCTGTTCACACTAGGCAGGATGTGATGGGCAGAGAGACATCTCAGCACCCTGCTTGCTATTTGGCTAGAAGAGGAGTTATTTCTGATTCGAGAGTTGCGTTGAATCTGGAGTTGTTTCTGGAATTGCTTCTTGTTGCTTGGCCTGAGCTGTTCAAGGCAAGCACTGCAGCTCAGGTGGACTCAGTCGGGAGCTAGGGAAAAGGACCCTGAGAACTGGACCTTAAATTGATGATTCTGCTTCAACAAAGAAGAACAAAACCTGTGCTATGAATGTCCTATTTGGGTGCAGATTATTACCCACAGATTTCTCCCTAGTTTGGAGCAAAGCCCAACCTTGAGAGCTTGCACCCAGATTCCCAGTGAGGAACATGTCAGATGGTTCTTCAGGCAAGTGAGTAGCTGCTGTCTTCCACAAAGCATAGGGTCCTTGCCACTGCGTAGGGAACCACAGAGCTGTCAGCCCCAGCTTTGGATGATGTTGCTCAGTGCTGTTGTCAGGCAGCCTGGGATCCAGGATGGGGTCAGGCTCTGGGGAGTGCCACCCCACAGGCTGCAAGGAATAATCTTTTTCTGGTGTCTTGAGGTAATACAGTTAGAAGAAACCTCAGGGTCTTGCATCCTCTCCTAAAACAACCAGCCAACTGACTTTACAGGCAGGGTGGTGGATTCAGTAGCAGTTGCTTCTGCTCTGAGTTGGTTGCAGCTATCTGCAGGGTGGGATGGACAGAGAAAGTGCTTTTTGCTGACAAATCCCCCTATCTTCCCTTTTGCCCTGACAGCATTCTTTTATTACAGCTCTTCTTACTGATCTCCAATATATCAGCTTTAATTTTGCGGAGCATAAACCAGACAGACGAAGTTTGTCAGTTCTTTTCCCCGGAGCAGGATTTATTAGGCAGCAGTGCTGGAAGGGATGTGTGCGCACTGGTGCTTTCCCCTCTGTGCCCCCTTCTCCGTTCTGCAGTGGGATTTGTTTGGACTGATAATACTGATACCACTTACAGAAGCACTCTGGCCAGACCTGTCATTGGCTTATAGAGAGGGTTTTTTGATCAGCAGACCTTAGCCAGAATATAATCTCTGTCTTCCTTCTAAAGCAGCCATAGAGTGCCCCAAACTGTTGAGATAATGCTCTATGAAAGAAGCAGCTTAAAATAATGAACTCCTGATGCATGGCATTTGCTACTGTGTTAAGAGGAGTCTCCTCTTTATGCTAAGCTCCTTTTTTTCCTGATGGGAGTGTCGGTGAGTGGGGTGGAAAGGGTGATTATGATATGAATTCTGTTTTGTCTTCCATGCAGCAGAAAAATTACAGGCACCAATAAGCTTACTAAATGGCCACTGAAATGCAAGCATCTCCCATGGCCCATAGTTACAGCATGGGGCTCGTTGTCCTGTGACATATGAAGGACAACATAGAAACAGGTTTAAAAGGAGTGATGCAAATTCATAGAGAATTTGACTGTCAGTGGCTATTCAGCATTTCCAAATCCACACGCGGAAACCTCTAAGCCACAACCTGCCGAAAGCTGGGGAAGGTGTTTCAGAGGTATTGCTATAGGCTACTCTGCCTTTCCTAATACTTTCCTCATTTCCCTACTCCTTGTCACCGTCAGTCTGGGGTAGATGAACTGACCCTAGGACTGTTTTTCTACTGTTGTTGAACACTAACTGTTGCTTTGTCACGATCTCTCTCCCACCCCTGTCATTTTTGCCTTTTTCACGAAGCCTCATCACGCAGCCATCCCAGTCAGAGCCTGCCTACGTGAGGCATCGTCCTAATGAGCACTGGAGCTCAGAAGTTCCCTTTTCACACAAGTAGGGCAGCTGCTCCAGTGTGGGTGAGAGAGAAAAGGCAGGCACAAGTATCAAGAGCAATGAGGGTGTTTAAAACTAAATGGCATGGCAGTTCAGTTGTGCAGACAGATCAGCTGGTTTGCTTTTTTCACCTGTGTGAGCTTCTGTGATGTGCCCACCATTGTATTTTGCAGCTTAATATCTTCTCATTCCTCCTTTGTTTGCTGAGCCCTCATCTCTGGCACTTTGACTAGTAGGATCTCAAAGTATGTTGAAGGGAGAAATACATCAGTGGCATCTCTTTTCTGGCATCTTAGGCTACCCTCACTCATAGGAGTGTAATATAAAACATATTATTATCCAACCCCCTTTTCAGCCCCTCTTTTTCAGAGGGATTGGATATGAAACTCAAGAGTTTTGCTGCTGGGAAGGTGATGTTGCTTAGTGTTTGACTAGTGTCTCAATGGGTGGCTTGTCAGACCTCACCTGGAATACTGCATCCAGCTCTGGAGCCCTCAGCACAGGAAGGACATGGACCTGATGGAGCAGGTCCAGAGGAGGCCACAGAAATGCTCAGGGTTTGATTCTACCTGATATTTCTTAGTAGACAGGAATATCATTGTCAGCCATTCATTAGACTCTAGATCTCTGTTGAAATGGCTTCTTGATAGTGGGAGATTCAGGCTGTGGTGTCCACCCTGCAAAACTTCAGGGTGAAGAGAGACTTCTCATATTGGAAATGATGGTCTGTTACCTGCTGCACTTGAATACCTTCTGGCTCGGACTGTGAGGCGAAGGCATCCTGACACTGTTCAGTGCTGGCTTTTTCCTCCTACCAAACTCTTCATACAGAACACTAATCTTTCTGGGTTTCCATTCCAGTTCCCTTTCTGATGCACGCACCTCTCTTCTCCCCAGCCCTCTCTCTGCTCCTGACACCTCAGCACCACCACAGGGCTTTGGGTGATGCTTTCAAATGCCCACTGGGTCAGCCTCTTCACCTCCAACAGGAGGCGAGACAGATGGCTGGGTTGATTTTTAAGGCCATACATTTGTTAGGTTACCTTACTGTGTTTCTGTGACTTTAGGGAGCCCGTGTGCTCAAAGATAATACACTGCAAGTCTATGCACTATAAAATGTGCAACTTCAAGCTCCTTCTTTAAGAACAACTGTTGCATTCCTTCAGGACTAGTTGTATGTTTCATCTAAACTCCCTTCTCAAAGCATCACATTAAATGTGACTCTCTTCTCCAAAGCTGCCTTCGCAGCCTTTCCGGCATATGCAAAAGTAGGGCTTTCTAAAAGGTTTTACCTTAGCTTTATTCCATAGCTAGTCAGGAGTTCATTTATTGGTTCCTATTTATTTAATATTTGCAAAGCCCAGCTGTGTTACCTCATTGCTTGCCCCATTCTGTAATGGGTTCTTCCCGTCCAGTAGGAAGGAAATAAGCGCAGACCGCAGTTTGTGTTGCAAATGGCTCGCGAGCGTGCTTGTGGATCTCAGCCCTGTCTCTCTAGCTGTTTGGCGCCTTCGTGTCTCGTGAAAGCTCGCAGACTAAATGTTTTATAAGATCCAATCCAGTTCCCACTTAATAGAAAAAAATCTTATTGATTTCAGTAGTATATGGCTCAGTCTTCTTATCCTGGGAAGGAATGTAGCTGTATTCTTCTGTGGATTTTAGCATGACTTTATGCTGAATGCCATAATGACTGCTGCAATATTAGCCTGCATATTTTCCATCGGGGTGTGAAATCATCTTGATGTTTGGAACTGCTCAGATATTTTTCTAAACTATTGCTTATCTCTGCATGGGAGCACAGTGCTGTAATAGCCTTAGGACTGATTGAATATTCCATGCTACTGGACTATGAGTTCCTCCTTAATCCAGGGGATTCCTACAGTCTTTTTGAAAACTAGGATAGAGAAAGGGGAGGAGGATGTGAAAAAGATTTTAAAAGGAATTTGTAATGAACCTTTGCAGACAAACAGTTAGGCATTGCAGGTCTGTCGGTGCGACTTGCTGTATAAACTGACTGATGTCTTACTTTGAAGATTTACTGTAGATTTCCATCACATTTTTAATTTTTGTAGCATTATTGAAGCATATCTAAATTCTACCAAGAAGTTTTCGCTGATTTCCAGATATGTGGGGTCTCTGACAATGTTTGAATATAATATTTAAATATTTTTGACAGGAATGCTGCACATAAACAGAGATTTAAAAAGGAGTTTAACAATCATTTTACGTGTTACTAACATGGTCTATACTGAGACACAAAGTAGAATCCTAGATGGTGGGATTCCTTTCTTTATGCTGTCCAGTTCAGCTTGCTGCATTGGATACATCCCGAAGAGTTCATCAGAAACCAGCTACTTTCCTCTGCTTCTGCAGAGAGCCCGTTTCTTTCTCAAAGTGCCAAAATAGCGGCTGCAGATGCTAACGTCACGTTTTCTGTAAAGAACAATCTTCTTAATAAAACCAAGGCCATGCAACTTCCCCTTCCCTTTCCCCTGGATGTAGCTTTTCTTTGTCTGTCCATAAAAGCTGGTTAACTTTTAACCTCGTTTAGTTCTCCTTGGAACTGACAGCTTCCAGTACTGATGTGTTGTTCTCTGAAACAACTTTGCAAATCATTTCCTTCGCATGGCGGAGTGGGTGCGTGTCCCTTCAGGGTGGTAGAAGGCTCAAGCTATGGTATGCTGGCTGCTTTGGTTTGGTTCCTTTTTCTGAGGGATGTTTTTAGTTTTTGATGTAGTGTTGCATTTCTACAGACCACTTGTAGACCTTGCATCCTTTTGCATGGCAGTGGGACAGCCAAATGCCACCAAGTCAGAGGGTTAAACAGATTATGAGGATCAGCTGAACGGGGCAGCTGAAGCCTTTGGCTAATGATTTGGTACCCTGAAGTCTTAGCCACCTTCTGCAGCACTACAACAATTGTTTTTTAGAAGGGAACCTACCTTTGAGTTTTTCCTGTGGTGAAGCAGAACCTTTAATGGGCTTATCCCAGTATGCTGACAGCATCAGGACAAGAAGCCATGTCAAAAGTGTTTTCCCAGGTCCTGCTGGCAGATGAGAGCACACCTTCCTTAAGCAATTACTGCTTTTTTCTGTCTCTTGTTGCTCTGAGACTCATCTACCCAGCAATGGCAATGAGCTTTAGAGCCCTGCCATCCATCCTGTGTGTGGATGTGGAAACAACAGCTTCCTGGCCACCGATGGTGACAGCCTGGGGAGAATTGTCTTGGCAAAAGGAGTGCAGAAGTGCTTCACTCGCATTTGCTGCCAGATGTCTGCTTATTTCTGGCTACTGGAGTAATGCCAGCTCTGGGGTGGGTGTGGCAAAAGGGATTTGGCCAGTTAAATGCAGGGTGGGGAAGAGGGGTCAGGCCTGTCTGCTCCTCAATGTCTTGCAGGATCTTCTTACAGCAGAAGCCTTAAGGGGCTGGGTGTCCTGCTGCAACACCCATGGCAGCCCTGTGAACTGTCCCCAGACTCCTAACTACTCTCCTTTTTAAACCTCTGAATGAAATACGTGGCAGTCTAGGCTCACACGTGCTTGGCACAAAGAGAGCCAGAAACATGCCTCTGAGCATGTTTTGGGGAATTCTCTTTTGGGGAATTCTGGCCAGGAGCACAATTGGAGCAAGCTAGATGTGGATCACAGGGTCAGGATAACGATTAGTCCTACCCTTCCCCCTAGTTGTAATTAGCTGTGGTGATGTCACCCTCTGTTCTGACTTCTCACTGTCATTAATTACAGAGCTGAAAATTTCCTGCTTTTCTCTTTTAATTGCTCTCTGGGAAACTCAGAGTTTGTACCCTCTGTTTAATATCTTCTAGCAGACTCCCTCATCACTTGCTACAGGGAATAACTTCTGGCTTGTAGCACTGCCTGGAAATAGGCTTGGTTAGGGTGCTTGCTCAGGTGCCTTTCCAAATGTGAACACTTCTGGGTTAGGAATGCTCCCTCTGCTTCTCTAAGTTTGTGTCCTTCCATCCCATTTCAGTCTGGACTCAGTCCTGATGTTTAAAACCCACAGTGAGTAACTTGACCCTCATGAGATCTATGCAACCCCTAATCCTTGGGGTCCAATGGGAAGGGTAGGACAGAACTGCCAGAGGAATGCAGGAAAGAGGTAATGGGGATTGCACTAGGAGTTGTCAGGGAGAGAAGGACTAGGGCTGTTGAGAGCAAGTGAGATCCTGGGAACCAGGAATGTCAGCACGATCTGGCTGGATTTATAACCAGTTCAGAGTGGATAGTCCTGGTTAAGTGCTGAGGCTCCAGGTCTGGTCCATCAGTTCCTGAACGAGGCCAGTGCTATGAGAAGGAAAGGAGCTTGTCTCTTCTTCTGTTGAGGTGCTCCCTGCAGAACATGCATAAGCAGGGCTGCCTGTATACCCCAGCAGGATACCCCAGGCAGCTTCTGTGCTATACATAGAAGCTGATGTGGGATGTGAGGACACAAGGATCTGCACTAGTATTCCTCCATTTAGAGAAGATCATAAAATTTTGATTCAGCTCTTGTTCTGAGGAAGCTGAATCCAGAGCATCTCTAGTGGAATTTGAAGGGTTTATTTTGGTATTGATGGGTGATATTTTCCCCCAATTTTCATACTTGTTTTGCAGCCATTTATTTTCCTTCATGACTTCTCAGCCTTGTGCATTTTGCTCTGTTCAGATCTCAGCAAGGTGGCCTCGTGGCTCCTTCAGTCAAGCATCTCCCAGTCAATCCTCCTTTTGTTTTGGGTGTCTCTCCCCTTTCAAGTGGGGTGCGTCTATCACAATGGATCCATCAGTAACATGAGGGGGAACATATTCCATAATCAGGAGCGTTCTGTCTAGAGAGAAGTGTTTATTATACACAACTTGTTAGGGACTGTCAATCAGCCATGCTCCCTTTGTTACTCCATAATGCATCATTAATGATGGCTGCTGCTGTGCATTTAATTTCATTGCACACAAGGGCCTTGTCTCTGTCTCTCCATCCCCTTCCCTCTCTTTATAATCACCAGCACAGAAGAAATTAATAAATTGATCCAGGGAAGGAGAGCTACAGGCTTGCTACAGGCTATGTTTGGTGTCCTTGCTCTCACTGAGTTGTACCTTACTCTTGGAGAAATTTCATGGATGTCAGTAGAGCTATTTTGGGAATCCTACTTGCTCTGCAGCCCGAAGAAGGAGATTGGTATCTGCCTGCACATGAGCATGGGTAACTGGCCATGTAAAGAAAGGCTGGAGGTATTTCATGAAAGTGATCCGGTGAGTGATGGGGATGCATATGCCACATCCTGTTTAGCTTTTCTTTTCTGCCCCTGTCTCCGCTTTGGGCTCTGAGAACATGCTGATGATGCTTTGCTTATTGCCATTTTGCTCATTCAGCCCAACTCAATTAACTGAAAAGAAGAAAAAATATTCAAGTTCTCAAGGGCTTGTGAAAGGCGACTGGGAGAAACAAGCTTACCGGAGAGGCTATAAATTCACTTAGAAAGTCAGTGCCTCCCATGGAATTTTTTAGGAAACCACAAATAGTAAAAGAAACCCAACCCTGGAAGTCCTCAGTTAAGCCTGGTAAGAGGAAAGGCTAGTTGTGGCGTGTTTTGTTTGTTAAATAAACCTAACTATGTGGTTTGGGATTGGCCTGTTGGAAGCCCTGCAGCCCATTTTATCCTACTGTCAAAGTTTTCAACCTTCATCTGCAGATGAAATTCAGCACACCAAAAATGGCTGGGGCAACTCTGCCTTCTGGCCAGAGTCTGCTAATTGGTTTTGGTTGGTCTTCCTGCCTCATTTCTTTCAGTTTGAGTATCTCCAGGGCTTTTTTTGAGCAGACAGGGCCAAGCCCTGGTGTGAGCTATGAATACCAAACTGTCTGGGTTTTTTGCACTTTCCAGGATGAGAAATTACTTGGATTGTCTAGGTCATTGCTGGTCCTGAATCAGCTGCCCGGTCTCTATGTCAGTACCAAAATTGGGTATAAATCCTTACGTGGTGCTGCCTGTTCGTATTATATGCTCCTTAGGTGCACAAGACCCGACATGTTTGTTCAAGTGGAAATGGTGGTTTATATGGTCATTTCAGCGTGAAAGTAAGGAGTAGATTGCATTGAGGGTAAGACACCCTCACAAATATATCTGCTCCGTTCTCCTGTTTTTTTCCAAAGCAGGTCCCATCATTGTGCTGTTACCTGTTTCACAGAAAGACCTGTAGCTACTGCCCATCGGTCCTGAGGACATTACATAGCAGTTGGAGGAGAAGGAAATTCGGTCAACTTCAGATGGACTTCTTTAATTCTCTCTCCCCACATCCTTGGCTCCAGGCCATAGTCTTTTGGGATTTCCCCCTGGCAAACAGCTTTGGCAGAGTGCTTCAGGCTGGGTTCCAGCTTGTTCGCCTTTGTCCCGTGTGTGTTGGGGCAGCCAAGCCTGGCTGTGGGTTTCCGGTATTGCTGGATGGGATCCCGCTCCTGTCCATCTCCATGGGCACTAGCTCTGCGTTGTGTAAAGTGAGGGAAGAGGAAGCTATGCACGTGTCCTCCCCTGGTTTAGAAGAAGGAAAAACTTGCCTTTTCTACTCATGGCCCACGGTTTAGCCTTTCAGTCATGAGAGCATCCTGTCTGGAAGGCAAAGGCCATGAGCGGAGCTGTTGTAAACACCTGGTAAGTAAAGCTGTTGCAAAACCCTTTGATCATTTTCCATCTGAAGGGAGTAACTCACAAAACTGCTTTGCCTCAATTTTCTATTGTAAAAGAAGAATAGCAAGATCTGGCATTTCTTTTCTGGAACAGAGTACTTGAGGTTTTTAAAAATGTTTTGTGTATTTTCTATTTGCCATTCCTGTACCTAACTACCTGAAATATTTTTAGATTCTTCCTCCTGCGAATAATTTCAGAAGTGTTATGTCCTTTGTTTCAACTCAAAAGGAAATCAAAGTTCAGAATGTTTAAATCCTGGTCATAATGAATTTCTATCTTCTGTACTGCTCTGTGGATTTGTTTGATGTTTTACAAACACAGAATTTAGCACAGAGGAGGACACATTTTACCTTACGTTTCCACTTTTCATTTTAAGACCTACCATTTTACTGAAGTCCCATTTCTGGAATGACTTTCTCCACTCTAAGGTTGCTTTCTCCCTCCACTCGGTGCTAATTCTGGGGTCTCCAGTGGCCCACCAATGGAGCACATAGTCTTTTGGTGCTGGGCTGTGGAACTGTTTCCCCAGGATAAAAACATACTACTTGGGTTAAAGGAGTCACCATGCATTCACCATGGTGCTGAGGCCATAAAATGTCTCTCAGTATGATAACTTGTAGAGTTTATACAGTTTGGCAGAGATCCTAAATGCACATTACTGGGAGGAAAGAGTGAAGGTTTAGTAACCAATATTTTCTGAAAGAAAAAGGCATTGTTGGCTTATAATTTTACTGTAGTCTTTGGTTTGACCCTGTAGGCTGAATTCAGTAAATGTATCTAGTAAAAAAGGATTTACCAATTTACCTGCTAATGCTTTCTTCTCTTTTCATGGAAGCTTCTTCAGAGACAACCTTTCTGTGGGATAAACTGGTGCTGAATTTCATCTACAAGATGAACCGCTTAAGAAGCTTAAGTGTCTAAGTCTTTGTGATGGTAGGAGACTGAGCAAAAAGATAGAACGAGAATGAAACTCTTGACTTGATATTCTGAGTCCTTCACTGAATTTTAATCCCTTACATCCAGTGAATTTTCAGGTTCGCTTTGTCTTGAGGATAGAGCTATAAACCTTGGTACTTACTCCCTCGTTCATGGCTAGTGTAGAGCAAATAATTAATTATGGACTCTTAATTCACTGCTTCAAACTGTAGCATCAGGTCATCATTCCCTTTAAATGTCTCTGGCACAGGCTCAGTAGCTCTGATTTTCATGTCTCACCAGTTGCTATTTTTACGTGTTTTGTATGAAAGAGGCTGCACCAAATGAAGCTGTGTCGTGGTAAGTGCTTGTGGGCTTTAAAATGGCTCCCACTCTGTTGTGTGCCTTATAACCTGAATTCCCAGCTCAGCTTTTTCCCCATGCCAGGAAATGTCTCCTACCTTTGAAACTCCTCTCCAGAGATGAAAGATTAGCTTTATGCTGTCAGGAGCTGTCATTTCAGGCAATTAGAAGCAGATCAGCTGATCCCTGATAGTTTTGTAAATGTCTTGCTTTCCTGCAACTGCTTCGTATCTGACTGATTTTGAAATTGCATGCAGGGTAACTCTGCCTGATTATCCACATGCACTCTTTGTTTCTGATTGCTATTTTCTGGCTGCTTTTTCACTGTTGGTGATGGTTTTGGTAGCTAGTGATGTCACTGCAAGGTAGCTTTACTTGTAGTTTAAGAGGGGTGGAAGTGGCGAATTTCTCCCTCCTAGTTAACACAGTCTCTGAAGAAGGAAACAGAGAAAACAGACGTTATTATTGCTAGACAGGGGCAAATAAAAGAGCAGCTTTTATTGCCCTAAAGATCTGTCCTCTACTAGGACTGGGAGGAAATGTGCAGCAGGAGCTAGAGAATTGCATCGACAAAGTGAAACTCTTTGCATGCCCGTTGGCCACATCTTTCATTAGGAAACGCCTGCCAACCCTCTGCTGAGCACTGGTGCTGACCTACCTGTCTGGTCTTGTGCTCTCTCCATAGAGGTGCTTCTGCTTTCAGCTGTTTCTAGGTTAAATATTGCCACCTGAAATAATGCAGTTCCCAGAGGAACCACAGCCAGTGTTAGTGAAAGGCTAAGATCTGTTTCTTTGCATTTTAGATGGAATTTGCATTATAAAATCAGTGTGGGAGAGTGAGGGGGAGGCTGAGCCATAGCCTTAGGAGAAGCACAACCCTCTTTGGTGACCTCTGCATTGCCTCCAAAACATCCTGTATGCATGTGAAATTATGAACTCTGGGGCTTGGCTATGCTGCCAACTTCATTTTGGCTCTCTCTAGTGTCTCTGAGCCTGAATTTTAACTGAAGTAGAGCTAGCAGGCAGTTAACCTGAGTGCTCAACCTTGGAGATGTGCTACCCTGGATAATAACATAGTTTCTATCAAACTGTTGTTTGAAAGACATCTCCTTGACAACTAAGTTTCTTGGCAGGGGTCTGTTATCACTGCATGGAAGCTAAACAGAGAGCCTGGAAGGTAACCAAATGCCAGGAGCTGGCCTGTCTGCTATGTCAGACATCTTCAATGGCACAGGCAGAGGAGGGTCTGCAGGCATCCAGAAATAGCGAGGCAGTGAGGCTCTTGCCACCCTGTGTGCACGTAGATGGGGGTGAAGGAAAACTGATTGATCTCAAGGAGCATCACGTTCAAACCTTTGTTTTGTCCCGGGCTCTGAACCTCTGGGGGAACCTTTAGTGAGAGGGTCGGAAGGGTGGAAGACTCTGGGCTCTGGGGCTGAGCGACTGTGCCCCTGATGCATCAGCTGAGTGCTGAAAAAGGCCAGGACTTGGACAGATGGAGTAATGGAGATTGGAGGCGGAGGAGCCTGGCCCTGCGCCAGCCTGTGGAGTGGGGTGGGCAGATCACAGAGAGGAGCTGGAGGGGGGTCAGAGGAGGATAATCCTCAAGCGGCGATGAAGGCTGCAGCTGTTGGTGTTGGAGCATGGCATTGCAGAGGCTTTCTGCTACTGTGCTATGGGTGTGGGCAGAAGTCTGAAGTCTGCCAGCCCTGAGAGCTGGGTGAAGTGGGGACGGGCTTGTTCCCTTCCTTTGATCAGTGTCCCAAGGGATGTTCTGTGACATTCAGCGGAAGGTGGGGGAGCCTGGAGGCGTGCAGAACCCTGAACAAAGCCTTGACCAGCTTGGAGTGGGGCTGTAAGACCAGTGACAGCAGTTGGAAGGGAAGGCAGTGTGCTGCTGGAGCTGGCATTTGGATATGCTGGTGTGTGTGTTGTCTTAGAAAAACTGCTGAGCTCATGTTGCATTTTTGTCTCCCTTTGCAACAAGTCACAGCACTCTACCCTGTCTGAATGCTTCTTCCCAGATGTCCCAGTAGTGTAAGTGGGACACTCTGGTGGCAACGATTGAATCACAGGGAGCAAGTAAGCAAGCAAGGAGTCCAGCAGTAAAGCTGGTGAGCAAATGAGGGCTCTACAGGCCCCTAAAAGCCACTTGCTGCTGTCCCTGGCAGAGGCACCCAAATTGTACTGCACTGCAGGACCTGACACCAGGCAGTGGTCCCTATAATAGAGCCTTTCACTCCTGTTCTCTGTGGCTTTTCTAACTCCACCAGTACAAGTGTATGTTGCTGCTATTTTGCTTTGGGTCTCTAGAGAGTTTGTCCGGGTGGAAGATGTGCAAGGGGTATTAGAAAACCCAGCAGAGTTCCTGGTGTGAAAGTGGGCACCTAAAAGATCACCGTGAGGCAGGGACCATTCATTAGGTGCTGGGAAAAGATGCTCTTCATCCCTGCACTGCAGAGAAGGGAGCTCTCTGCCCTGGGCAGAATCTGCCCTGCCCTCACCATGCCCGCGGCTGCAGGCAGATCCCATCTTGTTTTCCCAGGACATCACTGTCATAGGGATCAACAAACGGGATCCTACTATCCCTTTCCTAGCACCTCTCCACCTCCCTATATGAGGCCCAGTGGGTTTTAATTTGCCATTGTTTTTTACCTAGTAAGTTTGTAGAGACCTGATGCCAGCCATCCAAGGGGAACCTCAGAGGGAAGAGCAGTGAGCTGGTTTGCTAAACTTGAGGCACTCAGAAGCTATCAGTTGGACTCTAAATATAAAAACTCTTGGTGTATTTTTATTTCTGTTCTAGTTTTTTTTTTCAGCTTTTTAAGTCTTTCTGAGCCTCATCTCCTTCAGGGTATTTTCAGTTATTTGCAGTTGTGATGGATAAGAATTGCTCATTTCCTTTTGTAAATTTAAGCTGAGAATTTTGCCCCATTTTAGGACTCCAGACTCCAGGGTCTTCAGCAAAAAGACAGTTGTAGAAGGCAAGTAAGAAGTGGCAATATGGCCAAATGCTGAGTCTCGAACACTTGTCAAGCACCTTCAGCACGTCTTTGCTTAGTGCCAGGATCTGAATGCAACATAAACGCTTGTCAGTGGCTCAGGATTTGGAGGCTTTGGGAGGCACAGATCAGTAGGTGTCAGTTAGGCTGGTGCATGGGGGTGATGGATGAAAATGGATATTCTGTGTCATAGCCAAAATAGGTTTGTAACAAAACAGAACAGGCATTACTGCCCAGCTGGCAGGGGCTGTTGATAGCTACTTTCTCAGAAGTGCAGACAGGTCTCCATTTTCCTCTATCACTTCACTGGGAAGTTTGAGATCTGGCTCAGCAGTTCCGTGCAAGACTGGTCTAAGACCAGCCCCAGCCCTGCTTGTTCTCATTCTGCAACTTGGGATGCGCTGGAGCAGGCAGATCAAATAGTTACGAAGGGTGTGAATAAGCCCTGGGAAAGAGCAAGCAGGCGGCTTGTTTTATGTTTGCTTCACTGTGTTTGTGAGTCACGGAGCTGGCGGTGGTCCTGCTTTCACCTCGCAGAGAGCAGAAGTAACTGTGTAAGAGCCCCACGCTAATTTGCTGAAAATAGCTGAAAGCCAGGCTCTTAAGATACTCACAGGAGATTGCAGCTCCTCTACTTATTGATTCTTTCCCCCCCCCGTTCAACTTAACAGCTTTTAAAAGACAGCCAAATGGGGGAAGAGCATGCATGAAGCCACAGCGTGGGGCTGGCTGTCCCAGCCCTCGCCTGGATGGCGTGTGTGTGTGTGACCTCATGGGGTGTGCATGAGTGACCACAGGACACTCACTGGGATGCCATGTGGAGACAGACCATTGAAGCAACAAAGGAAAACATAAAAAAGTGTCTTCCCCTGCTACTCTGGAGGCTGCTGGCATGGCAGCAGAGGGGCTGGCTCTCCACCCTCACACACCAGCTCTGCCCTGAGCCATCAGGGGCCATAGTGGTTTACACCTGAGCTGAGACAAATCTCTAACGGCTGTTGCATGCCTCTGCCATTCTCCAGTGCAGGGGGCAAAATACCAGGTGAGTGCCTTGCAATGATGCCAGAACATAATTGCATTTTTTGTTTCTATTTTTAATCAATTTTACGCTCTCATTAAAGCTCCAGCTTCCGGAGTCAGTAGCTGATGTTGTGAGAATGTCACCCGGCAGCTGATGTGAGAATCTCACCCAGCTTTGTTTCTGAGCAGGGGAAGGAAGTCTAGAAAGGCAGGCAGGTGGCTCATAGCCTGAGGGCAAAGGTAGCAATGAACCCCACATTCTTTCCGTGTTTCCACCGGTCGAGTCCATACATGAGCTCCTGTTGCAGGTTTTGAACACAAAGGTTGGCAGAGCAGCCTCTGATCTAGCCGGCGTGTTTGGAAAAGCAGGAAGAGTGCTTCGACTTGCAAGGGATACAAGGCTTGCGTGATGGCCCCGTATTCAGGTCAGCTTAGCTGAGCAGAAGGGGAAGTAAGTGAAAGAGACTGCTGTCACTTAAGCTGTTGGTGTGGGGAATGCAGCTGTGGTTTGGGGGCTCACTGAACCAGGGCTGTTTACGTGCTGAGCATCTGAAGCAGGCAGGAGAGCCAGCCATCTCCCAGCATTCGTCCTTCATGCAATCAAGCGATTGCTCTTTAGCAGCGCAGGCTTCCCTGAAGCCCAATTCCTGCATTTCTTCCCTGCCTTAAACAGTCTTTGCTTCACTTGTTTCCCCATTTGTTTCTTCTGTTACACAAACTCTGATAGCAGACCTCTGAGCTGGAATACCCTGGGCTTTCAAAAGCATGACTGAATTGCAGAGTCTCTGGCTCCTCTCTGCTGCGTGCCCCGCTCATCTTACCCTTGGTAGAGTGAGCAACAAATTTGGGGAGAGCTAGTGAGTGTTGCTGTTCAATGTTTAAAACCTGTCAGTATCTTCTGAACTGACACAACTGTGCTTTAAACCCATAGCACTCTCCGCTGGATTCAGCAATCATTCCTCGGGGAATCTGCAAGCTTTGTGGCCATGTGAGGGCTCTGTTTGCCACTTCATCCACTTCTTCCAGTTCCCCTGCTATTATTGTGGATGTGCCTGTCCTCAGAACCTTTATCACCCCTGCTACTGCGACTTCCCCAAAGGAGAGGATTTCTTCCTGTGGTTTGTAAACAACCCTTCCACCCAGCCCCCTTGCAGCAATTGATCTGCCCCGCACACTGTCTGACTGCTGGGGCTGGGCAGACATGTCCTACACACCAGCTCTTAACTGGGGTGGAACAGGAAAACGGGTATGGAGATTCAGAGTTACCTATCCGTCTCCCTGTTTTCCAGACTCCTGACGGAGGATGGGTTTGGGGTTAAAGAAGATGATGATAGATGATGATACACCCTGCACCCTGCCGTGGAGTATCAGTGAACCTTTGCCATATGAGTGCTGTCCAGGGGTTGTGTTCTGATACCTGGAAACCAGTTCTGGAGCCTGAAACAGGCTCACCTGGTGGATTGCTCCTGGGTATGTTTGTCTTGAGCCAGCAAGAGAGGTATCCCCGCAGTATCTCCCATGAGAGCCTCTGAGCAGTGTTTCCAGGGTGGGGAGTGTTCTGTGGTACATCAGCCGATGAGAAATACATGTTTGTGTCATCCATTAGGGTTTCTTATTTTTTTTTAGCTTACAGCTAAGGTGTGGGTGTGACAATAGCTATTTAAATGCAGCTCCAGAAGTGTTTGTAGGAGATACCCAGCATCCCCTGAGAGCTGACTGCTGTCGCTTGGCACAGCGCTGTAGCGCGTGCGGTGGCAGCGTTACTAACACACTGCTTGCGGTAGCTACTTTGCTATTTTTGTAAACTCGGAGGATACTTGCTTTTGTTCCTTTGTTGCTCCCTCATCCCAGATGTGTTATGCATTGCCAGATGTTCACAGCTCTCTGTTAGGTCACATACACATCTGAAGCTGCATGAAGTGCTCCCACTCACCACTCTGGACTGGTTCCTTCTCTTGCCCAGAGCTCAGCTGACAC
Source organism: Chloroceryle amazona (assembly GCA_027560015.1). Classification (NCBI taxonomy): domain Eukaryota; kingdom Metazoa; phylum Chordata; class Aves; order Coraciiformes; family Cerylidae; genus Chloroceryle; species Chloroceryle amazona. The sequence goes on from JANHFX010006398.1 coordinate 41,014, forward strand.
AAGGACAGTCTGATGGATGTCAGTACTACTGCTGGAGTCATGCCGTAACCTCCTACCTGTTCTACAGCACATTGCTCACAGCAGAGGGTCTGTATCTTGAATCTCTGAGGAGTCACACTGACAAAACAGCAATAAAGCTAGTTCTGGCTTCTGGATGTCTCTGCTATTTAGATCCATTTTGGATTTACTTAGATCAGAAATTTCACACATT